>JBBMOE010000072.1:428051-563809 GCA_037975065.1 Chaetodon trifasciatus
GGGGGGGGGGGGGGGGTCGGGGAGGAGAGCAGAGAGGAAGCATGAATAATCCATCGCAGAATCACGACAGGATTAAGACAAGGTGGGAGCCAAAAATATCCCCGGCCAAGGCAGCTTGGCGCAATAACGCTGCAACGAGGCACAACACGACAGCAGCCACTCCTGCTGCCAGTCTCTGTCAGCTCAGGAAGTAAAGCGTTAGGGGGATTATAAAAAGCCAGTATGATGTCGCTGTGTACAGTAAAACTCCCAGTGTTGTGCAGTATAAAGCCCAGACTCACACGAGTCTCTCTACTTTCTCCACTGCCTGTATATAGGACATAGAACTTTGGTAAATACAACATCAAATATGGGAAAAACTACACTAGCACTTAGCATTTCCTCAATCATACCAATGATTTTCTAAAAGCCCAAATTTGCAAAAGAAATTTCAATTTGGATAAAGTCATTCACTGATCTTTACTGGGGCACTGTAGCAATTTTACACATCAAGTTCAGTGTAGTTGTGACGGAGAGTATGACTGACTACGTGAAAACAGCTGTATAATGTGTTTATCGGTGGTAGAGGAAGCAATTAAAAAACACGAAGAAAACACTGATGAAGTAATCTGGGCTATATTGGCTCAGGCTTAGATATTTTAAATTTTAACAGAAAGCTTGTATTATATACTGGGAGCATGTGACAGACTAATAAACAATGCAGGCTGCATTATGAGAAGTGTACAACCCCTATTCCAGAAAAGCTGGGACCCTGTGTAAAACATAAATAAAACAGAATGCGATAATTTGCTAACCCTTTCTGACATATACTCAATTGAAAACTGTACAAAGACAGTAATATCTGCTTATTCTGGATTTAATGGCAGTAACGTGTTTCAAACAAGTTGGGAGAGGAACAACAACAGACTGGGAAAGTTGTGGAATGCTCCAAAAACACCTGTTTGGAACATTCCACAGGTAAACAGGTTCATTGGTAACAGGTGATAGTATCATGATTGGGTATGAAAGGAGCATCCTGGAAAGGCTCAGTGGATCACAAGCGAGGATGGAGTGAAGTTCACCACTTTCTGAACACATGATTATATGAAGGATATTACTACATGGGAACACTTGCATTCTGTGTTTATTTACGTTTTCCACAATGTCCCAAATGTTTGGTTCAGGGTTTTAGTACCCAGTGTTTCTGAAGCTTGACCCATATTGACAACATACACATACAACAATCAAAAGGTGCAATGGTAAAGGCCCTAAGGTTCTTAGAGATGGTCCCTGTACCCACAACTGTCATCACATACTGATGAAATTTTGCTGAATCCTGATTGGTCCATGGAGATATGTGACATCACTTTTTATCCAACTGAGCTGAGCATACTTCAAACCAGTGAGACAGCACAGACAAAAGCACAAATACATAAATCAAATGAAATAACCAAAACTGCTCTAACTAGCCAAAAACTGTGACCTTGTAGGACTCCATGCACATGACCTAACCTAGGATTTCAGGGCCTTATAATATTTCATCTTGCAAACATCTGGTCTGGTAATATCATAGAAGTATCTTTCTCTTGCAAGTCTCCCACCTTCATGAAAGCGCAATAATAACATGCCAGTGCACTCCTTAAACATGTTCCATTAAACATGCAATAAAATCTGAGGTCATTCTGAGGTAAGGCTATTCTCCTCCCAGGCAACTACACGTGATTCAAGACTGACTGAAAACTGAAAGTGACATCGTCTTGGCTGTGGTGGAGAAATCTGGCCATTTCTCGAGGGAGTCACTTTGCTATGAAACAAGCAAATCTGCACTTGTCACAACAGACAGCAACTTCCTCCGTACTGTAAGTAAAATAAGCCGGTAAGTCTGATTACACCAGCGAAGGACTCAACGCAAGCATTTCAGTGCCGCAGTCACCCCCCATTCAGACGACATCTCCCTTCACTGGAAAACTTCCCATCATCCCTGCTGCTGGAACGTTCTCAAATTCAAATGAGGGCTTACCTCCTGTTTTGCCAGCATCCTTTTTCTTTATCTCTTCCTCCCTCTAACACTTCTCTCATCCTTGCCTACATTTACTCTCACTCATTTTTCCCCCTGTATTTCTCTCTCTCTGTCACTTCAGTCAAATGAGGTTAAATCTTCCTGCAGCTTGGTAAGAGGCATAGATTAGCAAAACAGAGTCCATGCTCTGCCAACACCTAAGAAGGCAACCAGAAAAACAAGCAACACAAAGACCCAGCTGGTAGTGTCTGTTCTTCTTTGAAGAGTATACCTTGGCAACATGTGTGCCATGTGTTTGTGAACAATATGCAGCTCACTGGTCGAACGGCTGAGTGACATAAGCATTTACATGACATAGGGAATGTTAACAGTGACTAGATGTAGTGTGAAGGGGATTACAATTCATTCTTTTGCAAAATCCCAACAAATGAATTGGAATTTCTGGCCACAAACAGCACACTTTTTTCTCACTTTCACAGCAACAACATAGGTGCAACTTCTTGGGAATAATTGAAGAAAGGCATTCAGATTGAACAGCATTTAAAAGCCTAAAATCCACAGTACCGTAACATTATCAAATGACAAGTTACCCTCAAACTCAATGCACTTAAACTCACCAATTACACAGCACGCAAATAATCAACATGAGACCAAATTGCTATCTCATCACAGTGTGCCTGATTCTGAAGACATGCTTCACACTGATATCTCAGTCACAATGTCAGAAAAAACACTCTTTAAAGACATAAATATCTGTGCTAAAATACTGGAAAACATATGTAACGCAATGTCACCGGTTATATGAAGAGCACACATTTATGAGGCTACCAGGTGCTTACAACACTTAAAAGAGGAATACCACCCAATTTGAAAAACCACTCCTGTCAGGTACAGAAAGTCAGATCAGTCATTATGATCACGACTGCCTCAACACCAGAACTGAAGGAAATGTGAAGTTAGAGAAGTTCAGCAGAGTCAGAGGTTGACTGTCTTTAGTTGTGCTATAGATTTGTAATTGTAGTTATTTCTCTGCATTTGCTAATACTGTACATTATGTTCCCTTGTATTACCTCTTAGTAACTTCAAAGACTGTCGTGAAATTGCTTTTGGTCCAACAAGGTCTCTTTTTATGACAGCAATGATAAAAGTTCAATAATGATTTGGACTTATTTACTTTTAGAAAACCATCTGGAAAACTGCTTGAAGCTTCCCTTGTTCACAAAATTAATTTATATATTTAATACATACATGGTGAAACACCTCTGGTTGAACCCTCCCTGCTCTGGTATGGCTAGCGGCTTCTGGTGGCAAATGTTGGCAAACTTGCTGTATAACTTGACATTAACTGACATTATTGATGACTTTCAGATGAGAGCACGTATACGTCACTATCCTGTCATACCCTGTTTTGGGCGAAAGCAAGCACTATAGAAATGCTGGCCCCAAATTAAAAATTGCACCAAATTGCAACCATGGCTAAACACTGTTGCGTCACATTTTGCACGTCAATTAAAAAAAGACCCCAGTTAACAATTTTCTTTACTTATTCAAAGAGTGAACAGTAACAGAAGAGATCTGTGGCATCAGGCCACCCTCAGAGAGGATGCAAATGGTTAACTGTGGGACCCAGCAACTAAAAATGTGTAAGTCTGTGGCAAACATAGGTTAGTTAATGATGTTAGTAAGTAAATAAGCGAATCAGAAAAGCGTCTTAGTGATGGGTAAATAAAGTTTTTATAAAAAATATGGCCATAAAACACCTGAATGGAGTTTGGTTTAACAGTCTAACAACTCGGAAGACAGAGCATAGGGTATTTCACTTTTAATAATTTACACAAATTGAGCTGACCTACCTTCTAAGAATGAACACTGTAAACAGTAGTAAAAGGTCACGTAATATACAGTGTATAATATCAAATCAGACAGTGACAGTGGTTCAGCTTTGCCATAGTGATGTCATTAGTATACAGCAAAAATAAAGCACCTTAATGACAGAAAAAGTAACAGATGTCAAAAATACATTACCTGGAGTTTCAATAAGGTAGTTGTATGTGTCAGGTTCATCCACTTTGATGGAGGCAGAATGAAACAACATGCATCAACCCCTATATCTTAAATTTTTTTCTATATAACAACACCAATCGCTTATCAGCAATGACATAAGTGTTTGCCTGACTGGCCATAGCATTGGTCCCTTTATAGCTAAAAAGCAATGTGGTATTCCTATTTTATACTGTTAAATTGGCAAAGACCTCAAAATTTGCATTTACTGCCAGCCAAATTTGAGACGCTACTGTCAACCAAAAAGGGGCAGGGGCATGACGCAAGAGCAAAGTACCTGGATGTGCTGCTCTCATTTATACCTGTGCTGCTTTGATTTACATTTTTGCATCTATCTTTACTCAACTACTATGACTTGTATGGTGGCAGCTGTTTAGCAAAAGTTATATACCGTATTGTATTCCTCAAATGGTGACAGGGTCCTTTATTTACCACAACTCCAGAGGGTACCAGGCCTTTATCTGGATTGTCTTAGAGGCAAGCCTTTATTTCTAGTTCCCTCTGTTTGATAAGTATACTGTGGGTCAGTCATATTTTAATGTGAAGCCTTATTTTGATCCACGTCACTATTAATACTGTTAAAGTGACTGCATTACACTGTTAATACAAATTCAACACTTTCTGTATCAATTTCAAATTAAAAGCCCTCTAACACGTTAGTGGACAGAAAACCTTCATTTGTTCACAACATTTTTATTGTAAAATATTTGCAGGAATTTATTGTGGAAAATTCACTAACTTGCAAGTTTCCGTCATAGCGCTTCAGGTCATGCTACTGTTATCTTGTGGCACTTGTACATTATAACAAAATACAGTTTGGCTGAGACATTACCACTCATACACCCACAGTGACTGAAATCAAACAATATCACTTTAGGTGAGTAATCCAGAACAACGGGGCATTGCAAATAACATTATTGTATTGTTGATTTCACTATGTGCATAGTTGGCATGCAGACAATATGATAGCTACTGGGAGATTATCCATTCTTGTTTTTTTCCCTTTTGTTTGTGTCAACAATTTCCCCAGCCATTATTGATTGTGATTCAAAGATTTTTTTTTTTTTTAAACCAGACTATTCCCTCAAATCAAATCAAACCTATTTCTTCAAATAAAAGCCAGGTCTCAAATAATGGCTGGGGGTGTTGTTGATACAAACAAAAGCCAGGATTTAGCTGTTACTGCTTCAATCAAATTGCCAAATTGACATGTTAAAATGTCCCTGTAATTGTCAACTCCTCCACAAGGCACCTATTTTTCAGTTGGAGTGAATATCTTTGATTTAAGAAATAGTCAGTGGCTATTTCTCTGAATACCGTTTTTTTTTTTTTTTTTTTTTTTTTTTCCAGGGATTTGTATAGAAACATGTAGTAACCATATGTGGATTTTTTTTTTCAGGGTATTTTCTAGTTTGAGGGAGAGCTGATCATGCTAGTAAGTGACTGTACTTTCCTTAGAAACTACATAGCATATGTGCCGTTTTCAAACTGAGTGGTATACCCTCATAAGACACAGTATATAAGGCTCAGACAGGCAAAATTTAACAGACCAGAATCCTCCAAATACATGGTTATGATAATAACAATAACAAAAAACTGAGCGTACTCTTAATCGAGTTACATAGACATGTTAAACCCATGTATGCTATCCATCCTCAAGGTATTGGGCCCTAAAAGTCAATTCAGGCAAGTTATATAAGCCCATCACTCAGACAATAATGTATTAGCAAGGATAGGGAAACAGTAGCACAAAAAGCTTTCTGACAGCAACACAAATCTATAGGTATTGTCATATGTTACTATTTCAAATGAATAATGAAGTAAAGAAATCATTATAAAAATGTACTATAGATAGATAGATAGATAGATAGATAGATAGATAGATAGATAGATAGATAGATAGATAGATAGATAGATAGATTCCTGTAGTATTAACAGTGTATGAAGCAACCATTGCCTGTTTCACACCAACAGGAACTTATTATGCTCTGCACAATTTTGAAACGTTATGAAAATTTGGAACTAGATGCCATTAAATAACAGGTTTGATGAATGGGATGGCATGAGCCTTTTTTTGCCTCAGTTACTTGACATACAAGATAGATGAGTTACAATAAAACAGTAATTTGTCCTCTGAGACTGTGGTTGAAACAGATCTGGCATGTAGATTATTCAACAAGCAAAGTGATGATTGCATATTTTTATTGCCCTGTATTGTGGAAATATTGTGCTGTTGCTGGTTGTACAAACTGAAAATGTGCTGGTGCATGGTCAAAGGACTCTGTGAGACTTACAGTTCAACCATTTACCTGCCCAAACATTGACTTTCAATATACCACCGAGATTTTAGTATATTTATTTCTATCTTAATTCTGCTTTTGTTTTTTGATGATCATGCATTGTATTCATTAGTTTTGAGAAAAATAGATTCTAAGGCAATCTCACCTATCATCCCATTTGAAGCCCATCTGCCATATGGATATTTTAGCTGTAATGTCACAGTATCAAATACATTTCAGTTATGATATCCCCATAGAAGCTAAAAAGGGCTACAACACACCATATAACAGGAGCTTACAGAGTGGATCCAATGAAACTGTTTTGTAACATTAGAAAATGTGCAACACTTGAAGAGGTAAAGTTTAATTGACTAGAAAATGGTCACCATTATCTGTGTCTGAGAGGAAATGCTGCATTTATGGGTGAAGGTTAGCTTTTACATGATTATAAAGGAGGGGAATAAATGTGACTCAAACAACCTAATTTTACTACAAATGCATAGGAGTCATACCATATTTGTGCACAGAAACATGTACTCATGAAAATCTGAAAAAACAAACAAACAAACAAATAAACAAACAAAACATAACAGCGTAGCTTTTCAGAGCAGAAAGCATGTCAACCTCAAAGAGTATCTGGTGTTAAAGGAATAAGGCTGGCAATCTTCTGAATCTTACTGTCAACAAATGTCAGGAAAAGACCAAAACCACCAATGGATTGACAAGTACTGCTTCCAAAGTCTGGTAGAGCTTATTCTACTCTGTGCCATCAAAAACACATTGATGAGCCACACTGTTGCAGTGGGTGACATGTTCCTCTGTTACCATTATTTTGAGTGAATGACACATATGTGACCCTGATACCATAAAGTGGCACAGCAAAAGCCTTTTAAAAAACAAACACTATACTCAAAAATTTAACCTCTTCAGTTGGAACCAAAGGGCTTGAGGCTGAGTGCCACAGACAAGGTAGGTAAGTTGGAAAGTTTGGAGAGATGGACTAAAACATTGTTGGTTTTGGTCTTTGGTCAAGGGATTTGTTGATGATAGGAAAAAATGTTTAATAATGCCAAGCTCAGACCAAATACACAATAAAGGTGAGTTTCAAACATTGGATATTACATGCTGTTTCAATAACCCGTTTGCGTTGCCATAGAAGAATCATTTCTATTTTAGCTAATGATGCTATTCAAATGCACAGTAGCCTAATCAGACAGTGTTTGGCTTTGGGAATGATGCTAGTTGCTGAAGTGGTGGATGTGGTCCTAACCCTTAGGTCTGCTGTTCCAGAAGAGTTAACAATAATGCTCAACATTGAAATCTTTGCTGCTAATCTCAACCTGTCATATAGCAAAACTGTAGTAGATGTATTTCATACATAAATTGGAGATTCCATCTATATTCTGGAAATTTCTAACCTACCTTTGGTCAAAAGTGACCATTACAAAGCCTAATAGTCTGTTCTGTTATTTAAAAAGGGCTGTTGAGTAATGGATTCCTTAAGGAAAGACAGTTGAGGTGAAGGGTAAAAAATATAACTAATATATATCACCACAAAACTTCCCCAGTTTATTACTTATGTTAAGACAGTTACTTTTTGTGTTACAAACTTTCAGAAATGTCATCTTTAAATATCCAAATGGGGCCTTGTCTAATTAAATATGCATTCTTTCGCGTAACTAAAATAAAAACCTAAATGTGTATTTTGGATGTTTTATTTCTTCTAGTGTGAAAGAAGACATGTTACGGAGGCAAGATAGCCCAAAATCTCAAAACTGACCAGTGCATGCAAAAAAAGTGTTTTTGCCTGTAGTGTGTGGCCTTAAATATGAGGGCCAAGTAGAGAATATGAAGGAGTCAAGACACACAAACAAACAAACAATAAAATGGTGACCACAGTTTCCCATATAAAAATGTGAATCCTCAACAAACATTGACACTGTAGTGTGCAAGGAATAGGATCTAGTATACTGGTAACATTCCACTGTTTATTACTGGCCTACTGTGTTCAACTTTTTTCCCTTTTTATTCTTTTTTCTTAAGAAAATTCTGTCATTAAAAATCTTTCTATAGTATATTTTTTTTTCTTAGAAAATATAGAAAAAGAGTAATTTACAGTTATTGTACACATGAAATATCCTCTGGCTTTTTTGGAACAGATATGACTCGTTTTGTTCTTTTGCAGCACATGGTGTTACAGAATATGCATCGAAACAACAAACGTAAATCACTACAGGGTAGCAAAATGAAAAATACGCAGACTTCATACAGAAAAATTAAATACATGCATACATACAGTACAGTGCCATGCAAACACAGTCCATTTTGGGAAATAAACTATTTAAGATTTGCATTTCTTTCCCGTGTTTCAAACAATTCATGCCTTCTTGCTATACATACATGACATGGCTTTTACATAATGTGACGTTCACTGCAGCTGCTGCAGAAAGTGGCTTGACAGAAACTCCTCATTTCTAAGTTGGGCAATGTTTGGTCAATGAAATTCATAAGGTTTTTATTATTGACAATTCACTTAAGATTACTTTTTAACTCCACAAAAGCAGGACATGTGTTTTGTGGTAATGTATGACAAGTAAAAGAGGATTCTTTTCCACCTTTGTCTCTCATTTGTTCACTGATATTAACTCACACAAGTAGTGGGTATAATAGCCTATTTGATAACTAGTGATTTCTCACTTGATACTGAATGACGATCTCCCCTCACACACTCCTTTGGCAAACATCAACACATATTTCTCACTGACATTTGGTCCAATACGAACATTCTAATCTTCCCCCAGCTGCTTGGTCTGCTGTCCTGTGTGAGAGCAATTCACGTTCCCAGTGGCAGCACAGAAAAAAACAAAACAAAACAAAAAAAAAGAGCGGTGTCCTCACAATGACAGTCTCAAGAAGCAGTAAATCCCCTAAGAAGGTATTGACTGGTCTGCAATCAGCCACATCTGCTCACATATGGGGCCTCTCTATCACACGCCACCAGCTAAGATCTGCCTGCCAGGGGTCAGTGAGAGATTGGTATCCTTCAGGGCTGCTGACCTTGAGTGTGTTTGTTTTGGGACAGCAACAGAGATTCTTATCAGACCTTGGCACGCGTAGATAATAGTGTTTACCCTCTGGGGAGACAGCAGCCATTTTGGACTTCTAAGACTGAATATTGAAGAAGAAGATATTGGAAAAGTTGCTGTGGCAAATGTTGTAGCAAGCAGTTGCCTATATACACATCCAGCAGATACAGAGCAACATTAGCATTCATTTGGCGTTGTGTGTCTGATCGCCTGATGTAAGTCCAATATTAACTCCTCTTTTTCACTCTGTTTTGCTTTCCACTGACTCCTGAGGGACAAATCTGGCTCTTTAGCTGCTCCACTGTGTGGAGTTCAGCTAATTGCTGTCTGCTGTTTGGTGCTGGCCAGGTAGTGTTGAGAGGGTTATTACAAACATCAATGTGATTTTGAATGAGGTTTCCTTACCTCTAGAACAAAACCTGGAAGTTCTAGTTTGACTTCAGTTTTTCACACTATTCAGAGGCCTGCTTCATTATCTGCTTCACAAACCCGAACAACATTAAGTAGCAATCACTAAATTAGCTTGAATAATTCATGGTTGATTTATGTGAAAGTTCAAACTGAGATGTTTTTGTTTTTATAGAAATCCGTTGCACAAAAAATTCTGTACACTATTTGGCACCACTGCTAGTTTTGAGTCACATTCAGACCTTCCAATTACCAGACTCATGCCAGTAAGCTGTTATAAGTGGATCACAGAGACATTCATATTCTCACAGACACTTGCCATTGTTGCCCTGCTAGAAAAGTTCAATTTTTCAAGCCTCGGAAACACTCTTCACTTTTGGTTTTACTGGTCTGGTTCAAAAGCAGTTTAGGATTTACTTAAGTCATACTCAGGCTTACTGCCTTTTCAAATACTGCTGCACGACAGTCACTTATCACATCCTGTTCATATGCTGCAGCCCACTGCAGTTCCATTTGCCATTGCCTAAGACCTTGTATGACCTCTGGAATAAAGCAGAAATATTTGCCTCCTGCTACAAGAAACCTGGACAGTTCTATTCACACTATGCAATGTGCAAGATAATTCTTCATAATGGACACAGTGTATGCCATCTGCCCAGTTCAGCTGTTCATCTATTTTTAATGTTACAGAAAAGCATGCGGTGTGCTTTCTCTCCACAGTTTCTCCCTTTCCATGGAATTTGGTTTCATTTCTTTTTGCTGTTATCAAGGTGTGCGGAGTAAGGTGTGTGCACAGTCATCTCCTGCACAGTTTAAGCTATCCACTTTTTTATGATCACACTGACCACTTTCACCAACCTGTCTGAGTGTCCTTGGCTTAACAGACTGCTATGCTCCTCACTCACTTCTTCTGAGATAACAGCTGCAGCAGATAAACACAGAATTGCTAATATTTAAATGGTCTAACATACTGTATGTTTAGAATTTACTTACAGATTTAGCAAGCATATGTTCCAGTAACTACCTTGTTTTTATATACCAAATAGTTGGGAAAGAGCTTTAGAACCATGAGCATGTTGCAGTTTGTGCAAATGGGATACACTGTCCAGACTGAAGGACTGAATGACCGACCAGTGGGGCTGCGCTCTACTCTGGCCAGCTTAGCTGCTATTGGTTGGGAGTGACCAGTGCCCACTCTTCAGGGGACATCTCACACTCACCTGCACCACAAGAGGTGCCTCACTGTTGGAGAACACCTCTAATCCACCAATAACTGACGGATACCCACTGCTACTAATCATCAATATGAAAAACTACTCAGACATTTGTCACATGATCAGGATTCTCCCTGACTTCGATGCACTCTATCTCCTCCCTCTCTCTCTCTCTCTCCCTCTCCCGCTCCCTCTCCCTCTCCCGCTCTTTACGCTTGGCCCGTTTCTTTTTCTTGTGTCTCTTTTTGGATGGCGGGAAGAAGGTCAGGAAGACGGGCAGGATGACGAAGCAGTGCAGCACAGTGCAGCCCGCGGTGAGGAGGGAGCACTTGAACAGTGTGTAGGTCAGATTGGAAGGCACAAACACCAGGGGCATGATCCCGATCACAAAGCAGGATGTGTTCTGCAGGATGGCTGCCCCGTGCTCCTCCAGTGCCAACTTGATGCACTGCGTCCTAGTGTGCTCGGTGGCTAGCACAAAAGTGTACAGGTGTGGTGCACAGTGATCCATGGCGAAGTTGAGGGTATAAATAAGGCACAGGATTGAGATGCTGTCCATGCCAACATTCCAGAGGGTCATCAAACCCAAGACACCCAGCTCCACGGACGTTACAGTGAGGATGAGCCAGAAATTCCCCAAGGGGTTGATGACCAGGAAGAAAGTGAGGATGAGGATTGTGAGTACGCTGAATCCTGAGGTCAGGATGGGCGAGATGACAGAGGAGCTGTAGCGGTCCATGAAAACAAACGTAGGATTGAAGGCAATGAATTTGATGCTGTTAATCAGCATCAATGGACGAAGCTTTTCCAGAAGCTCCACCACCTCCTCACGCTTCTTCTCTGTCGTCCGTGCCACCAAGTACATCCTTGAGGCAATAATGTCGTACTCATCAGTCTCGCGGTTCTTAGAGAATATGATGTCCTCAGTGAAGTGCTGGTACTCCGGGCTGCGCAGGAAGGAGCCTTTGAGGATGGTGATGAAGTCGCTCTTGGTTGACGCACTCACATTCACCACCCGCAGGTAGTGGAAAAAGTTGTCCATCCAGGAGATCTTGTTGAAACCATGACTCAAAGTCTTCAGGTGCTCCTGCACTGAGGAGTTCCAGTACTCTATGGGCTCGTAAATGTAAAACCCAATCACAGGACTGTAGTTACTGAAGTATTTTTGCTGGGTCAGAGCATATGAAACACTCGGAGAGTTACTAGCCAGTAGGTTCACAATATTTGATCCATCACTGATTTGTAAACATCCCATGAATGAGAAGGAGGCGTAGATGAGATACAGAATGACCACAAAGGGTTTGACATAAGTGTTGGTAATCCATTCTGTGTAGTGCTCACGCAGGAAGTGCTGGATGAAGTGATTCTGGTAGGGGACGCTGTCGTGGTGTGTGGACAAGTCATGGCCATCGCTCATCATGGTTTTAAACCATGTGGGCTGGCGGTCCAGGTACTCCACTGAGGGGATTTTACAACAGAAAACACTGTGGTAGCGGTTCTGCTCAAGCTGTCCAGCAAACACCAGGCAGGAGCCATAGAAAGAGAAAACATAGAAGTAGTTGACTAAGATAGCAACGCACATGCTCTGGCAGAATATTTTAACAGACTCGATGTTGGTAAAAGGGCTAGCTCCCATGCCAAAGGTGATGATGTAGAGTGAGCTGGTCATGGTGTAGCACACCATCACGTCAGCAAAAGCATCTGCCACACGCTCCTTGAAGGGGAGGTTTTCTCTTGTTCTTCTCCAGCCTGCCAGTAACTCAAACACCCCTTTAGTTCCATGGCCTGGAAGAAAAGAGAGAGAACAAACTCAGTGAGAATAGTGTTTGCACTGATGTGTCAGCAATGTGTACATCAAAAATGACTTTGTCTGGAAAATTGTTCTACGTTGTATTTGCATGATATAATCATTCCTTGGAAGGGAAATGGCAGGTTTCTCAGAGGGATTTCAGAAGCAATGTGTACAACTGAGTACCATTAGAACACTCTGCACTCCTAAAAGTCAATTTTTGTTTCTGCCACACCATATCTGAATTGCAAAACATAGCAATTATGGCATCAAGAGAGGAAATATTTATGCCACCATATCAGCTCCTTTATTATTTTAATAAAGGAGCTGATATTATTTAAATAAAGGAGCTGATATGGTGGCACAAATGTTTCAAAATGAGATCCAGATTGAACTGAATCAGATTTTCCCTTTACCATTCGGGCACCACATTAGCCTAAATGTTAAGGCACATTGCCACAACCTTCTGGCTGCGACAGTGCTAACCACTTAGACACTGTGAAAATGAGAGGGGAGAGATGGAGTGATATCTGAGCACTGCTTGATACACAAACCAAAGCAACAACTGACCCTGAAAAGCATGACGCCACACCCATTCAGTGTCATAACAGGACTTGCTGCTGTACCTACTACCATTTCTGATTATCTGTGGCTTCCATGCAACGTATGCTGTGTTATAGACCTGTGAAGTGAGGGCAATTATTTCAGATGTCTGTATTTCCAGAAAAAGTACGACCTCCACTGTTTTCTTTTTTTTTTGCATTGACAATGACTCCTGTGTCTCTGTGTTGAAGAAGATTGAGAAAATAATTGAAAGAAAATGAATGCCTTGTCAACTGCAATCAACTGCATGATAGGGCCAATATGTTCACAAACATTCTGGTGATAGTTCCAAATACAATATGTTTTGATACATGATTCTATTATATGTTTTGATATGATTTTTGGATACATTTTTGAGGGCTGTGTGATTAACCAGCTGGCATCATAGAGTGAAAAGCAGTGAATGATGTTTTGGGTGTTTTTACCAGCAGTGGCACGACTGTTAGACAATTTCAGTACCACAAAACAGATTAAAAATTAAATTACAACATATATTTGAGCAGCCTCGGCCTGACGCCACTAATAGAGACATGGGGCTTTCCTTTTCTCTTCATATCTCAAATAGAGTCGTAAACTGTCCTCGCTATCATGCATCAGTAAACAGCATCCAAATCTGTCTGCAGCAGGTCCATTCATGTGAGTCAAATCTGTGGGATTTTCACCAGTCAAAAATATAGACATGAATACACAGCATTCAAAGGCATTTGCTCCACAGTGCAAAATCCACCACACAGGAACACCCGCCCACCCACACACACTGTTCATTTATTTGTAAAATGCCAAAGCTGCAGTTCTGCTGCGAGGGAATGCGTTATGAATTTCTGAGCACTGGAATCAATTTAATGTTCCTCCACCATGTAAATATTTCAGTACAAGTGAACACTGGATTTGGCCGTGCATACATATGTCTCTCTGCAAAAAGCAGCTTTGATATATTTCTTGCAAATCTAGCAGGTGGACAGTGAAGCGAGAGGGATTGCTAACCTTGACAGTGTTATAAATTTCCCCTTGTCTGTCACAGAAAAAAAAGCTAATTAACTATAAAGGATTAGTCCTATGTAATGAGTCGGCTAGATGCCTCTTCCTGCTTTTAGTTTTATTAAGCTGTGCTGCAAGTCAATTAGTTAGTGTCAGTTGGTTTAGAGGCTGTGGAGAGAGAGAGAGGAAATTCACGCCCATGGTTTTTCCAACATTACACCAGGGGCGTCCACATGCGTTTCCCTTCACCAGCTTGTCATTTTCTAGACTTGATTGGAAAAGCTCTGGGATTCATTGAGTGACTGATTACTGGCAGGTGCAGGTGGATAATAACAAAGGATTTGAACAAAAATCTGTTTATGGCATTTACTAGCACGTGTTATGAAATCACTTGTTTTGGATTAATACGTTCACTCACATTACAATATAATGTATCAGTAAAGTGGTCTAAAAATTAAGTCTTTTTGACACACATGGTAAAACACACACAAAAAAGCATAAACAATAATTAAATAAAAACAGTAATTCAGGTCAGAAAATGTGTGCTGATTGGGGTGCAACTGATTATTTTCAATTTCAGTGTTGTTTATTTAATGTATTTAAATCATTTATTGGCATTTTGACTTTAAATACAGCTGAGCCATCAGGACACACTGAGGACTATGACTAGTGGCAGAAGATAATGAAAAATTGTCATCATGAATTTCCAGAACCCCTCAACACATCTTCAAATGTCTTGATTGTCCAAAGCCAAAAGATATTGAATCTACAATGATAAAAGCACTAAAGAGGCTGCAACAAACACATATTATCAATTATAAAAAAAAAAAAAGCTCTGTGACCTTCTCTTTGTTTCCACTCTTTATGTTAAAGGACTTTTATAGTGTTTTTTGCTTTAAATCGGGCATATCTTACATTTCAATCAGGAGACAGAAGTGAATGAGGCAAAGATAATTGTTTATTACAACAGTAATATAACAGTAATATGTGATAATTAAGGCTTGTCAAAAAGTATTTGCCGCTTAGACTCTGCAGGGAGATTTTGTAATCAAGGGACGTCTGCCTTGAGCAGCAGCAAGATGGTGGCTGATGACTCTGCTGAGACTGATGAAATGATGAAGCTGATGAATCTGTGAAGACTGAGTGGTGATGGGGAGGTGGAGGGGTAGCCATAACAGCCGCATGAATGAATCAAGGCAGAAAAGAAATCACATTTAAAAAGATAGCAACAAGATGATTGGCTCACAATGAAGGTGTTTTGCTGTGCTATTGGACAGATGTGACCAGCTGATGAGAATAGCTGATATCTCAGTTTGACAACCCTAGAGAACGACAGCAAAGAAATTATGAGTGAGCATGTGAGAGGAGTGAGTGCAGAATGGTATGACAAACAAACTGCAGGCCTAAGCATGTAAAAGATTGAGCTTCATTAATATCAATCAAATGCCTCAGACCCCTCAGGCAACACTGCTTTAAAAACTGACATGATTGTATAAAAAACATTACTGCATGCGCTCGGAAACACTTCGGAAAACCATTGGCAGTAAACGCAGTTCATCACTGCATCTACAAATGCATGTTAAACCTCTCCCATGCAAAGCAACGGCCATATATCAACAACATTCAGAAACGCTGCCAACTTCTCGGGGCACGAGCTCATCTGAGATGGACTGACGCAAAGTGGAAAAATGTGCTGTGGTTCGACGAGCCAACAGCACATTTGTGTCCTCTGGGCTGAAGAGAAAAAGGACCATCCATTTGTCACCAGCATCTGTGATGGTTGCACTGTTAATGCCACAATTAATACTACAGTGTATTCCATTGAATCTTGGTCAAAAAAGAGACTATGTTATTAAACAGGGCTGCAAGTAATGATTATTTTCTTGATCAATTAATCTGCAGACAATAGATTAATATGGTCAAAAAATGCCAGAAAATAGTGAAAAATGTCTGTCAACTTCTTAAACCCCAAGGTGCTGTCTTCAAATTGTTGTTTTGTTTTTTTTTTATTTTTCAAATGACATAAGGCTTAGAAATGCAGCACATCCTCACAAGTGAGAAGCTGGAGCTGGGAATGTCAGGCATGTTTGCTAGGAAAAATGATTTACTGGATTAATGGATTATCAAAATAGCTGCCGATTCATTGTCTGTTGATTGACTAATTTTTTTAATTGTTTCAGTTCTATTAAATTTAATCAAATGTAATTTTATAATCTGAAGAGAAGAGGAAATTAATTTGGGCACAGGACCAAATACAAATGACATCCACTGACCATAAAAATACATGTCAAAAAGTTCAAATATGATAATAAAATTAAAAAATGGCACTACCTGTTGTCAGCTGTCAAGTTACTGTTGTGTGGTAAGACTGTCACAGCTGCTGACTCAACATCTTTCCACTACCATGCAACAATAATGAAACTTCTTAAAGACTCGTTGGTGAGCAGGAAGGGCAACCTGTATCAAGACAGCTCTAGATCACCAAAACATAAAACAATATAGTTTCCTAATGTAAAGTCTACCAGATTTGTAGTTAGGATAAAATGTTCAGAAACACTGGTAAGACCCTTCAAACACAGGATTTAAGAAGCACTGACACTCTAGTGTTGGCACTATGTTTGATCAAGTCTGCTTTCTAGTACCTGTCTTGTCTCTCTGTGAAACTACCTTTGTCTTTGAAAGCTCTGTGCTCAAAACTGAGAAGAATCTCAATTAGAAGGGATGAGAGAGAACTGAAAGAGTGCAAGCAAAGATCAAAAACAGCAACATGCTCACTGGGGTGATATGTATTCACACCCATGTCAAACTAAGACAGACGCTGGACAACACGTTTGAACTGAGCAACAAGAACGTCAAGGATAGCACTCTGCATTAGGGTTGGTTGATCCTTTCTGTTTTCACACCGTCCACCCGTGGTTACTCGAGGCAGGCCATCTAATGGAGGGAGTGGTGCAACAATATCACAGCATCATGGTCAGTTTAACATTATATACATAACGTTAAGTACTTGTGTGGAGCACAGAGCAAAGTTTTAGTGAGCATAGAGAATGAAGATGCAGGTGCGACATCCATGGAAAAGTGATGACAAACTGGTTTGTCATTGAGGATTAAAAATTCACTCACTGGAACATTTACTACAGCTTGTGATGCTACATTGACTTCCTGAAGCAGCTGGCACCAGCTCTTCATCAGCTCATAGATAGCTTAGTTACAATGTGCACAAATTAAGTACTAAGTGCAACTGTTGTATGACTAACTGACAAAGCTGATGCTAATATGTGTGGAAGAGGCATATATAGGCGACATATCTGACCTGGCACTTGACTAAACTGCTGTTCACGATTGATGTAAACAGAGTATTTTAAAAGACAAAAACAACACACAACACATGACCAAAGTAGTGTCATTGGGCATACCTGAAAGTGTACCCCTCACTCCTACTTGCTAGAATACTAGTAAATAACAAAGACCTATTTTTCTACATGTATGTATATATATATGCTTATATAAAAGTAATACAAGTATTGAGAGTTACATTTATGAAATCAATTGCCCCCGTAATACTGTTGACCAGACAGTCTTCCAGAGGTTTCATGTAATTTAGTTTTTATCTAGTTAGTAAACTAGCTAGCAGTTACTAAGTACTTATGAAGGACTTAACATACAAACTTAGTAATGGATTCAGGATTAGCTGGAGCAGTTCAGTCCAGGTCCAAACTTTCATCCAGTGGGCAAACAAAGGAAAAGCCTTCTCTGGTGTGGACAGTGCAGGAACTTTAATCAATGACAAAGTGAAAAAAGCAGGTGGGAGAGCAGCACATGGCGGGCAGCATGACTGCTGCTCAATACTAATCAGCTTTGGAGGAAACCGACAGTTCTCTCAATGTCTGAATGCTGATAGAGGCAAAACGTCCAATGTCCAAATTCTTACTTGGGCCTCTCTGACTGATAAGAAATACGAATGGATGACGAAGGAAGAGCAGGGGTGAGGTAACACAGCAACAGAGGCAGACAAAGACCGCATTCCTGATTATTGCAGTGATAAAACTGAACGGGGACACCGTGATGTCCCCTAAACAATGGCACACACACACACACACACACACACACACACACACACACACACACACACACACACACACACACACACACAGTACAACTATCCTGTTATAACTTCATTGCTGTGACTACAAGTCTGCAGGGAAGACCAGACTCTCATTTGCTGTTGCTTTCGCCATCTTCACCCACACAGACACCCCCACTCAAACACACTGGAACAAACACACACACATGCAGACAGAAAATGAACAAGACTGCCTCCTTTCACCTCTCATTTTCCTCCATGAGACTGCAGGTGGTAAAAGATACTTTCTGGCAGGTACATTGAAAGCCTTCAGCACTTGGTCCTCAGTATCGGTGAACAGCTGAGTGCACTGACTGGGGATTGTGTTTAGATAATAATAGCCTGTTACCACCCTTGTCAACCTGCAAAAACAATCAAATTGTGCTGTTCATGGCGAATGGTTAGGCGGTTTCCTGGGTGAAGCTGCTGTCGAGGACAATGAGGTCATGTCCTTAGTATTTTCACTGGAAATGTTGAGGTTTTAGCATGTGTGGGGAGTTTACATTACTAAAGCCTAACAAACTAAATTTGAAAAAAGGCCTGCAGCTTGTTATTGACTTCAACCTTTTCGACACAGTAGGCAATGCTGTTTTAACCTAAAGCTATATTGCCATCAGTGTTGTTACTCAGATTGGATTATAGACTTCAAGCAAAAAAAATATGGTTTGGGTTCGGTTACATGCATATATAATGAGTGAAACAAGAAAGAAACAGTATTGCATCATTATTGTGATCATACAGGATATCATGAAACACAATTAAATCATGTATGTAGCCATCAAATTGATATTGAAGGTGGTTTGCATTTTTTTTTTGATTACGCTGGAAACAACAGAAAGTCAAGCAGACGGATTTTCCTCACACACAAGGAGATAATGTTAGCAAACAGTTGGCAAGTCAGCTGGCAAAATTGATAGCTGCCATTAAAATTGCTGCTATGGTCTACTTCTTTCTATCAATTTAGGTGGTGGTAAATCCACCATGGTATTATTGTAAACTGCAGTGCTTGACTGGAAAACTTAACAGACATAGCAACAATAACTAAGAGGGGTGGGGTTTGCTGAGGGCTCAACTGTATTTCCCAGTGTAGTCTGGTGCTGTGGATTCGTCCTCCATTATCTCTTCCATTGCTGCTATTAAGAGTTGTGACGACCATGTCCAGTCTGCCTGACTGTGTCTCACCCTGCTCTCTCTCTCTTGCAGTTACTGGGAGTTGGCTGGTAGGCGGAGCTGGGAGGGAGTGCCTGCTGGAACCCGCCGTTCTGGGTTGGGCTTGCAGAGGTTATAAAGGACCGCCCTTTTGGTCACACACTCTCTCCCAGCTGGGCCTGCTGCAGCCTCTCCTTCGTTTGGTTTGCTGCACCTTACAACACACCTTACACCATGTTTCACCCATCCATACACTCCTAACATGACTGATACCCTTCCTACTTACACATGCCATCAGTTATTTACTTTTGCTTATTTGTTTGAGTTAAATACATTAACTTTTGACTAATATATCCGTGTGTGGCCTCCCCTTTGTTGCCAGCCTTGAGCCAGTTGGTAACAGAGTTGAATGTCCAGTTAAAAGACTCAAATCAAACATCTTTATAATTACTCCTTCCCCTGGTCCCAGTGCCTGCATTATTAACAGTCTAACATCCAGTGTGGGTGCTCTACCTAAATGAGAGGTGTGTAATTTTTAGACTCTGAGTCGTAATGTGATGCTCAGGTCACTAAAGTACTGCAGTCTTGTTTTATTTGAGGCATATCACCAAAATCAGATCACGATCCTCTCATTTGCAAACCCAGAGAAGGTGAATGCTTTTATTTCCTCAAGTCTTTATCCGAGCCTTAGCAGGCACTTAGACTCATGACCTCAGTATTTCCAAAAATCCTGGCAATGGCCCAGGCAGCTTCTCTCAGGATGGACACTTGATTCTGGTCATTCTCTGGCCACAAATACAGGCTTACATGGTGATAACCTTTCCCAATTTTCCCCCACAACACTGATGCTTTAGCGATAAACAGCAGCAAAGCACAACTTCATAGCCTCTGCAAGCTTTTACTGAATCACCTGTTCCCCTTCCCTCTTATGGGGGACAGCCTGTGCTGTCTGCCAGCCACTACAGCAATGTGTCAGGCAACAGGGATGGATAAAGAGAGAAAGAAAGATGAGAAGCTGTAGCTCAGAATGAAAGGATGAAGAGGCAAGAGGCGTTGTATCTCAAGCCTCTCCCAGATGCAGGTACAACCCTGAATGGATTGTACGAGGGCAGTTTGTCACTGGCTGTCCAGCAGACTATTTTCTGCCGAGAAGAGAGGCGGGGGAGGAAAAAAAAGCCCTATAGTCTCACAGCCTGACCAGGTTGCTCCTATAATTGAGGCCCGGGCTGCATTTGCCCTCCCCAGGCCCACACCAAAAAGCGACCGAGTCATTAAACTAAATTACTGCTCTAAAACTTCTGTGGCAGGCAGACCCCAAAACACATCCATCACATGGCGAGAGAGCGTGTCAGTTGCTCCCGCCCACCATGGATTCTTCCAATCAGAATGACTGTTAACCATGCCGGCTTGTCACCCAGGTGAAGATGACAGAAGAGCCAATATCGCAAGGAGGTGGTGTCAGCGCAGAAGAATGATCCAAACTCAATAAAAACAGATGATGGGAGTGAAAGTGAGGACGAACACAGGGGAGCCCAAAAGCAATCTTCAAATCCAAATCAATGTTTAGGTGATAACACTGTTTATAAACTCCAGCCAGTCTTAAATACTAATATGCACGTTTCAGCAGCACTACCCACACCTTAACCCTGCAGCAGTGGGTTAAAGGACCAATGTATAAGATTAGGGGATCTATTGACAGAATGTGGAATATAACATTCATATGTACAGAATGTTTTCATGAGAGTATAATCACCTGAAAATAAGAACTGTGTTTTCGTTACCTTAGAATGAGCTCTTTATATCTACAAAGGGAGCGGGTCCTCTTCCATAGAGTTGGCCATGTTTCTACAGTAACCCAAACATTGGCTCCAGAGAGCACCTTCCGTGTCTTTCATGAGTTTCGCTGTCTCCATAGGTTCTCCTACACGCTTGCAAAAAGAGGGGTGAGGCGAGGGGTATTCAGATGATTGTAATCTGCAACCCCACTGCTAGATTTAACTAAATCCTACATGCCGGTCCTTTAAAACAGTGACTTAAATAATAGCTTCTAAGAGACGGTGTCATTATCCAGACTGCAGGCAACAATCAGATTACACTTATCGTTATTTTCTAAGTTGTATTCCCGAATTGTCTACACTTTCCAGTCTGGCAACCTGACTGGCAGAACCTCAACAAGCAACTTAATCATTATACAGAAGTCCATTTTATGTAGAAACAAAAAACATATATTTAATATTGGTCAGAAAATGTATTTCCAAATCAACTCTATGGAATCATAAGTGAAATATATGTGCAGCCTAAAGTAAAGCCTTCTAAGGTTGTTTGGATGTAAAGTTTAGGATTACTCAGTTTTTAACCATTTCCATGGATTCTGCAGTCAATATATTTGTGATTGTGCACAGCAAGAAAAAACAAAACAGTAATTAATTACTACAAGCCACATAATGCTCCCCCCTACACAACACTTTCTCATTAGCTTTGCCATTTGTGCAAGTGTGTGAATATTGGCTGGGATAAGAGCCACTTTTACCGGTGAGGGTCAATGAGCAGGTGTGTTGGAGGGTAATCCATATTTAATGGAACATTCAGCAGGAAGTGGGGTCTCGAAAGGACCCCTCTTAACAATGCTAAAAATAGCATCAAAGAGCGGTGAGGACTTGAATTTTTAATGGACCAACAGAAAAAGGTCTAACTTTTTGTTAACTGTGCATCGCACTTCCTGAAACTGCATATTTTTTCTTTGTGGTATTTTTGGGAATCGCATGTCACTAATTGCTGGTGAAGCCATTCCACATCAAAGATGAGCGAGTGACAGCAATGTCTTTCACTTATGTTATTTCAGACTCATGTTGGCAGATGTGGGTTTTACTTGACAGCTCTGTGAAATGTTAGTCACTTGGGAAAGGTTTTGAAATAAAAGGCATTTGATTGGTTCGAGGGCTGGGTGTGACAATAAGTACCCCTGTGCTCTTTGTGGTTTGACATCTGTTGTCGTGTTGGAGAGTGACACTTGAAGGAAAAAAAAATGCATCAAATAAATGATTCTTTAATTCAAGCACTTTCGGTTCAAAGCCCTTCTCCACTCCTTATTTTCTTGTTTCAGACTTTCAGGCAAAACCACAAACAGCTCTGCACCACTCAAGCAAAATGCTAGACAGCAAAAACACACTTACTTAAATGTATTATTAAAGATCAGCATCTCCAGTGAATTAATTAAGGATCTGATGTAACAGAACCTTCTGCCAGAGTCGAGGGGAAGCACATAAATCTGAGTCTGCACACACACAGATCAGTGTCTCATCAAACTAGGTCTGAACATGTACGACACAGCTGTGTGATGGTCTGTGAGTTTGAAAATGTCAACGTACGGCAGTGGCATCAGCAGACAGACACAAGCAGGTTCGTATTTTCAGAAATGTATTAACCAGAAGTGTAATAGCACCCAAAGTAATGACAAACTGTATCATGTTAAACAGCTCAGATAGTTAACTTATCCCATAACTGGAGATGATAATGCTTTGGGTGCTATTTTAGTGTGTTGTCATATGACAGACGGAGGGTTATGTATTTGCAGGCAGCAGAAACAAAAGCCTATAAATAAATGGAGACATGCATACACACAAATGCAGGTGGCTCACTCACCTAAAAATAAAAATAGTCACACAGACGAGTCTCAACACTGCATGCAGTCAGATAGAGAAGCTACTTCAATAACGATCACTTTGCCACATTATTGCAATTATTGCGTATCTGTAGCTACATCGAGTGCAATTTGTTCAATTTTCACAGCAAAACCTGCTGCTGGAGAGTGACAAAGAAAAAAAAAACACAGATGTGAATTTATGCAAATGAACAAATTTGGTGTTTCACACCTGAGGGCGATTCCAGGGAATCTGTTTCAAACCCAGCCAGACTCCCACTCAAAATCCAGGACAGTGTAACAGCTGAACTGTTCTACGGGGGGAGTGTGAGCGTATGTGGGTGAGCGTGCCCCATGTCACACAGATACAAAAAGGGCAACAGAATAGATGCAGCAGATACGGCAGATATTAAATTCTTAAATTAATTTTCATGTGGGTTGCACCATTCTGTCTGCAGTGACGTGACTCTTTTTAAACCCACGTACTGTATCGATCATGACACATGCTTAAACAAGTGAAATTGCACTGTTATTCAGCATGGAATGTTCTACAGAGTTTCCTCTACATTCATTTAGGAGTGGCGGGCCAGCATTCCTAAATCCTAGCCGCCGCTCCTTCAGATTTTTGAATTGTCGCAAATACACCACAGCCGCATGTCTCCACCTTCGCAGCAGAGCCCGATGTTAATTACTCGCGAGAGCGCGGCCTTGAAAGTGACATCACGTCAAGCACCCAGGTACCAGGTCAGAGAGTCAGAGGAGTGTCATCTTGGAAAATAGGGCAGCGACTTACCAGAGAAAAGGTAGACTTATTAGCTTAAGATAACTCATAATAGATTTTACAAGTTAAATAGACATTCGCAAAATATTGATGGGCAGCTAACATTACGTAACATATCGGTAGCTTAAGTTAATTGGGCCCAGTGCCAACTCGGTGTCGCTAGCGTGAGTAAACTAATTGATAGCATTAAGCTAATATCTACACGCCATGATGTAACTGCTGACTGCATTTTCAGATGAGCTTGTTCAAATATTTCTCTAAGAAGAGAAAGACAGCTGATGAAGATGACGCTAGTCAGTAGTGATGTGTCAGTAGCGAATGAAACGGCTTGAAGTGAACGATCGGAGCTGGCTCGTGCCTGGGAGCCAGAGCGGGAGCCACTCTGGGGTTTTTTTTTTGTTGTTATTTTTTCAACTTTTCTTCCGTTCAAGCCGCACGTGATTGGTCAACTACATGATGTGTGGTGGCACTGAGCAGGAAGGAGAGGAGCGGGGGTTACAGACACACACACACACACACACACACACACACACACACACACACACACACACACATTCAGCCTTTAAAAAGCAATTTTATAGTTATATGCAACTAAACGGTTAGGTTACGAAAAAGCAAACGTTGCATGCAGGTCTGTGACAGGATCAGTGCCTCCACCTAGGTGGACGTTGGGTTTTATGTGCTGTACCTGACAATCTAAGTTATTTTTTTCAGAACTTTTTAATGCAACAATGGATCCATATTGAATAGTTCAATAGAATAGTTCCATGAAATGACTGTATATATATTTTTCAATGGAGACACTGAAAATTTGGTTCAGTTGATATGCGGTAATTGTGACCCAATAGTGCAACCTATTCTTTATAAGAATGGCAAAGTATGCTTAAGTCTGCTAAGGGCTGCTTATTACTTGTTTTGGGTGGTTTGAGTGACTTTTGAGTATTTTACTATTTGGGCTGTTTTCCTAAATTAAAAGTTGGGCTACTTCACCATGAATTGGTGCCTTCTCTCCTCCAAATGGTGTGATTGAGATTAATAGGGCACCAGTAAACTCAGCACTCAATGATTGATAACTGATGGCCAACAAAACCAAATTAATTTTCAGTTCCTTACAACTAGGTGGAAACTTTTTTGCCTTTCACTATGTTCCTTTCTGACAGACACCTTGTAAAGCTGTTACATCTCCTAAATGGAAATGAAGATTGGGTAAGTCTAATTCTCTGATTGGGTTATTTGGTGTCAGTCAAATTTACCAACACTGCTGCCAGTCAGTCAGAGAAAATTCAGCTCAGTAATTTTATTTCTTTTCTTAATTCTCGGTACCAGTTAAATAATCACTCTCAAAAAAAATCACAACATTCATAATTGATGTTATGTGTAACAGCTGCATAGTTGACTTATGATCGACCAGCAGTGGCAGTTGTGCACTGTAGCTGCTTGAGCTCATGTTGGCTTCATAGAATGCAATACAAGCTGCTCACAGCTCTGAAACACAAAGGTCCCAATTCAAGGCTAAAACAGGGATACAACATGACGTGCTAAAAAGATGAAGATTCCTGCTAGGTATCGATCAGCCTAACTGTTTATCTAGAGAAAGACTGGGTATGGTTACAGCAGAAAAAAACACTCAGAATAATGCTGTCTTTTGAGGTAAACAGTACAGATATCATCATGCAAGAAAACATATCAATCAGACATCAGCCAAGAGCTTCATTTTACAGTTTGGCCAACTAGACACACATGTCTGAGAGACTTAAGCTGGCAAGCTTGATATTTAAGCCAGGAAAACTGACAGCTGGCTAAATTTTTTAACGTCTTACAGCTTCTTAAAACTCAGTGAATAGCGTTCATGCTCAAAATTGTGGCTCTTGCATTTTTACTGTCACTTTTCCTCATTAAAACGCTGGTGAAAAACTGTAAATAAACAACACAAAAACATTCAGTGTCTGCCTTCTTAATTACATATTGCATTGCACATAGTTGTAAATATTAACATGTACTGCTGTCTTGAACTGTATGTAGCAGCTACCATGGTTGCTAGCATTGCTGTTAACAATTGTAAATATAACATATATGGTATATATATAGTGTTCAAAATCATATATTACGGCATTGCCTCTACGATGCTTCATATCAGTTGCATTACTTTCAGCGCATGCATTACATGTCCCTCTCGTTTTACTGCACAACCATGAAGTTACTAAACTGGCAGTGACGCATCAATTTTACAAACAAGTTTCTTATCTAGTTCTCATTTTTAATTTATTTATTTATTTATTTATTTTTTTTTTACCAAAACCTATGTACCAACAAATGATTTAAAGAAGACAAAAATGAGCCCAATAAATGCCTTAAGGGCAGCACTCTTAATCATTGTGTATCATCATTACTGCTCTCTTTCCACCAGTTGTTGGTTATTTACACAAGTAGCTGACCAAGCTGCTAGCTCATCACAATGATAAGAGCAGGGTTTCAAGAAAAACATGCACACAGTTAAAAATACCAACACCAGCAGGCAGAGAGCATATTCACCAGTTAACAGCCAAGAGCTTCACTCTACCAGCTCAGGGAACTTGATTTGTCAGCAACAGTTGCTTTTAAATTGGCAAAAATGTCCAGTTTGTTGAGTCATTGTAAGCTGCAAACCCATCATGAAATCAGAGCTGTGTCCTTTCGGTTGACTTTGAAGACTATTAACTGTTCAGCAATATAAATACTAGAGTAAGAAGATATACGCCTAATGATTGTGTATTATCATCTCTTCTTGGGGCTGAACAGGAGAGTGCTGTTTCATTAAGACACAAACCAGAACAATAAAAAAAAACCTGCAGCAGTGGCCACAAATCCCCATTACTCCCGTCACACACATCGATGAAGAATTATACTGCTGCTCCACTAATGGCATGTAATATGTTACACTTGGGGGATCCGTAATAAGAAACTTATTAAGGCTATCTCAAGTGTTGATTGGAATTCTGCTACATTTGACTGCATTCTGTTAAATCAATAGATTACAGTTAACTGCAATGCTCTGAATACAAATCCGTTCAATCAGCAGCATTATCTCGGAGATGCACAGGCCTGTTTGCATCAGTGTGAGTGGATATGTAACATCCAGGTATGTGCTCACTTTATATCCACGCTACACATGTGGAATGCATGTGTGTGTGTGAGAGGCATACTGATATCTTCTCATTGGTTTTCCCAGCATCGACCTGCCTGTTTGTAATGACCAGGCACATTCATGGCTGTGTCAAGTAGAGAATGCTGCGTGCATGTGTTTGTACAGGTTATCTATCAGTCACGCTATCTCTGACCAGGGAACTCTGACAGTGATGCCAAGATGAATAATTTCTGATATAATGAGGAGGAACCGCTGCAGTACTGGAGAACTTCTCTCCATGTGACACGCATAAATCCTCACACACAAACACACACTTAGGGTCTTACGCATGCACAGGGCTTTTTATTCACTACAGACGTTCAGATAGCCTTTACACCTGAAATTGAAATGCAGTTTGGGTGATTGGATTGCAGTCAGATGGTGCTTGACCACATGAAAGACCACCTGATTGGTCAAACCACCTCTGGATGTGGTCAACCACATGGAAAACAAGTGTAAATGCAATACTGTTTCCAATCCACATATAACAACTAATGTGGGCATAAATAAAGCCTGTTGCTGGCTACCAAATGGTCATCTTACGAGCACGTAAGAAGAGACACACACACGACACTACGGCGGCCTCAACTGGGTCAAGGTTGGTGGCAGCGTGGCACAGGGAATACAAATAACTCTCCTGTGATGCAGAAGGGCTGACAAATAAGGCTGTTAATCTGCTGTGTCTCTACTCGGTTGTGTAGCTGCTGCCTGAGCAGCAGATTTTACACGGCGTCTGATGACGTCCGCTGGGAATTCATGTTCATTTTGAGGCTGTTTTAAGATGCAGAAGTTAGGAATAGAGTGCTATCAAAGCAAACTATTGAAGCTTGGGAGAGAATAGTCGTACCTGAGTTCTGTTGAGATGTTATAAAAAAAAAAACAAGCTCCTCCATAACAATGAAGGTAATGTGTGTTACTTAAACTCAAACGGATTTTGATTCTGGTTGCAAAAAATAATGCTGCAAACTGCAATAAGGAGAATTTTTATGTTGTATTCATGAGCACAAAACACTGCTGCTTCTAATTCCTTTTCACCGTCTGACCGAGCAGGAAAAATATCTGCATTCACATGTTGATGCGCATGTGTTGCCATGGTTACTGCAAGATCTAGCATAAATATATATCTTATGAGAGAGCTTCTTTCACCATTCCTGTAATCGGCAGGTGATTTAATGATTGAATTCACCTTAAAATCATGCATGATTGACACGTTTCACACCATCTTCACAAACGTGAAGGCGTAAATTGCTGTTATGAGACTGTAGAGTGTTTCAGGAAACATGAGGTGTCCTCCTGGGTTTACCTACAGACCAGATCACCTTGGGAACGTGGAGAGATGGAGCAGTCAAAACCTGTGTGAGTCGTGTCTGCTGGGATTAAACTGTGACTTCCTGACTGCCACCACAGTCAGCTTTACCTGCACGAAACACGGATGCTCCTTATACTAAAAATACAGCAAAGTGCAAATGTCACAGTGCTCAAATAAAGATGCTATGAGACATACTACTGAATACTGAGTTCAAATTTTATAATTGTGAACTGAATGAGCGGAAATAACCAGGAATAAATGTAGTTTCCGAAGTTTAAAAAAAAATAATTAAAAAAAAAGAGTCCTGTTGCTCACGGCAGCATTAAATTCTGGTGGAAACATTGGGAGAAATATATTGTGTAGACTCCAAATGGCTCTCTTCCAGAAATAGTGTATTTTTCCATCTAAGACCGTATCATCGTGGAGCTATATTAATCGATGCATAGACCTGGTTTATGATTCCTCCCAGCAGCACCTTCATAACGACCCTGAAGCTGTCACAGCACCTCCATCTCAGAGCCACTCATGGCAGTAACATCCATAGATCGATCATCAGTCATCCAGCCCCACTTATTGAAACAGGCAGGAATTCCCAGGAGGCTTTTCGCCGTCAGCAGAGACTGTGCGTGACTGGCTGCGAATGTTGAAAGTCACTGTTTATCTTGGCCCCAAAGGATAGAAAAATATTGGTCTGCAAAAACATCAAGGTCCAGAAAGAAAACTCCAAACAGATTGTAAATCACGCAGCAACACTGCACTGATAAAAACATCCTTACTTGATCTGCTTAAAGACTAGTCTTTGTATAATGTACTTAATTTTTATTGAAAGGAAAGTCAACTTCATTAAATCATTTTTTAGCATGTGAGTATTTCTTCTCCTAAAATATCAATTCAAAGTTAAATATGTACGTCTGTGAAAATGTGTTTGGGCCCTCCACCACTGGTACTTGTCAGGGAAATGCAAGCACGGGGAATGAGGTTTGTTCATTTCAGCCCGAGGGAGACATCAGAAGAAAGGTCATGTGGTCACCAAAGCTGACAGAGTTATGGTTATGGTTACTGCGGCGCAGTATTTTGTTGCCAAATGCAGTCGTTGAGTATAATATGATATGGAATTTATTTGAATATATTTCACTGCTTCAGCTGACCTCCTGTAGTATCTAGTGATATTCTGACATCCCAAATGGACAGAAAAACAGAAACGTAGTTGGAACAGTTAGAGGCGATTTGTGTGGTGGTGTCCAAGTCTCCTGATAACTCCATACATTTCTGGCTCCTGATTCAGATTCTGAGGTTTTTACAACTGATCAATTTCATCTTTTCCTCTAATGGTTGTGGCAAGTTGAAATTAACAGAAATTCAATGTAATGAATTAATTGCCCATAACTTGATTTTTGTAGGTAGGATGCCATAAATATGATCCAGAGACAATACCATTACCATTTGTATTATTCCGTTACCGTCTGTGTGGAACACAGGTCAACCTTTATTTAGTTTCCTTGGAATTCTCTCCCCAGTGATGATGTCCAAGCTTGAGGCCCACTAGCCTCATTACTTTGCCTGGGTTATACTTAACCTCGCACAAAGACAAGAAACATGATCAGAGAGGCTGGCCTGGCTCGGCCCAAAGCTAACATAATGGTTCACATATCAGCACCTCTAAAACACAGTAATTAACAAGTTATATCAAAACTGTTGTAAAAACAACATGTTATGATTTATGATGTGTTTTGTGCTGGACTATTTCTTGGCTAGGCACAGTAACTCTCTGGAGTTCTGTTGGTTGCCTGACAGTCTCATGGTGACGAGAACGACTGTTTGGCAACCAAAATTTTGAACTTTTCAGTGATCGCCAGGCAGATTTTGAACAACTGCTTACTTAATTCATACCCGCAGTATTTGGTGGCTTGCTTCTCTGATTATGTCTTCACTAGTAAAATTCTGTTCTTCCATCTTTGGTCTTCATAAATAGATTCTTCTCTGAAATATGAACTTATCTATGTTCATGCCACCCAGATCAGAGTCATGTCAAATCAAGTGTTTTTATTGACTTTGTATGCAAATACTTCTGGCATTTTTTTTTCTGTCTGTCTTCGTAGTTAATAATGTTACAAAAACTGTCCCGTAGCACCCATCACATTGCAAACAAGCATAGCCATGTGAACTTTGATTGGAATGTCCCTTACAGTGACTATAAAAGAATAGAACTTGGTGAAAAAGCTAAGTATGAAGACTTTGTACTATTTACCACAGATATGTGTCCCTAAAGTTGAGAATCATCTCCACGCTCAAGTTACTGCCATCTTTGGTGGTGATAGCACTTCCCTGTGCGCCTCCATCCTACATAAACTCAATACTGCTGGGACCACAAATTGGATTTTTTGTGTGAAAATATGAAAATTTGTGTCTGATTATGGTGTGAGGCTTTCTTGTTTGACTTTCCACCTCAAACAAAACAAAAACACTTGCACACAGTTCATGCAAGGTCACCATTTGAAACAATTTAAATATGGCTGAGGTAAACAAGATCGGGTGACGGCTCGGCACCATGGAGCAGCACCATGTCCCAGCGGGACGCATGTCGCGGTAAGTAAGTAAAATACTGTTTGGGAGGATCAATATACTGAGCTGATTTAGGCCTGACAGAGCCGTCACTTCCTCTGTAATGTCACAGCATGTGTGCTTCATGAGTCCTGCTCTGCTTTCCTTCCTTTCCTACTCTCCCTGCCTGTTTTTACACTTCCAACGGCCGTCACATATCCAGAGAGAGAAGGAAGTGACAAGCTCAGCTCAGCAGTAATTGGCCGGTTCGCAGATGACACGGCAGATAGACACGGGGGAGACAGGCAGGAGGAGAAGCTACTCCATATTAAACACCCACACGTGGTGGTACCTGCCCTGTGCAGGTTTCTTCCTCTACATGATTCAAAGGCCAGAGATGACATTAGCTGGATTGTTCAGACAGCATAATGGATTAGTTTTACTACGACAGTAAAGGAGGCTTTGATGAAAGAGACAAAGGGAAACCATGACACAGCTTTACATTTAAGGAGCCGCATTCAGCTTCACAGGGGAGAAACTTCTCTCTTGTATGCTTGGATGCTATCAAACTTTGTTAAAGTGTTGTAGAAATCACTTTGTTCTTTGACAGTTTCATTGTTGTGTGGCTTGTAGGGCTGTGGTTGGTCTACCAATAACGATTTGTTCACGACACGTAGTATCAAACCTAAAGTACTGAAAGTTGCATGCAAGTTTCTTGCAGTCTCTTCATTCTGGCTCTAACGAAAGCTTAGGAGTAGCATTGTACTGCTATCGCAACACCTTACAGTGCGGAGTGATGAGCACACATGGCACTTAACATTAGGCCCAAGTTTGAAGCTGGTTTGTTGCAAGTCCAGTCTAACAATGATCAAGGAGTATTGGTATTTTCTAAAAAAAACATTAGAATATTAGTATTATTTAAGCAATACATCACGACAGGCCGTGATATACGCTCATTATACCACAGCTAAGGGGCGTTCTTCGGCCCGATGCGTAGCGGAGAGCCGAAAACCCCCTTATAAAACGGTTACCAATAATGGCAATATGAAAGAGGAATACACAATAATTTTCATGTAGTTTTTCATTAAACAGAAATACATATTATCTAATAAAATAGCCCCACCGTGAAAAAAATAGTCCCACCTCTCCGTACATTAGCTCTGCGTGTCGTCTACTCCTTGCCTTTTTTTCGGGAGAAAGTCACTGCTCAATCAACTCTACCATTGTTAACCCTATCTGGAGGTGACCTTAAACATGTGAATTCAACTAATTTAGTCTATTTGTTAACTTTGTCAAAACACCACAGCAACTTTTTGCTACCTACTGTAACAGTTTGTTGTCATGGATACATTGTTGCTTCTCTGACAATCAGCCCCGTAATGTAAACATGCGAGGCCCCCCCGCAGTTAACTATGAGTGAGTGGTCCGGAAGAATCCACCCGAAACCTCAATGAATGAGAGTTTTTTTAATAGTTTTAGCTTTGAGTGATCACTGACTTAATTAAGCCGACGATATGTGCCATTGCGGCAGGCACCTGGAGACGCAGCAGACTCCGCATGTCGTCTTTTGCTCGGCTTTTTTTTCAGAGACAGGCACTCTTCAATCCATTCGTCCATCGTTAGCCCTCCACGGAGATCACAGTTGACCGTGAACATGTTTGAATGTTGTTAACGCCTTAAAAAAATAAACATCAAAACCGGCTACTTTTTGCTGCGTACTGTAACAGTTGGTTGTTGTCATGGAAACATTGTTGCTTCCCTGAAGCCGAGTGATATGCTGTGATAAGGCTTTTTAGAATAGTAGCTGTGGTATACGCTCATTACATCACAGTTAACAGCCAATCAGATTGCCGGATTTCACCCTTCCGTTTGATAATTGTATTTTTATTCATATTAAGTGAGAATCATGATTCTGTTGAGTTAAGGAGGACATCTTTAAAGAACTCACATATAACAGCCTCAAAACTTCCTCAAAAGTTCCTTTGGACAGTTTAGATGCTGCTGTGGTCATGGATGCTTGTGTTATCAGCACATGTTTTTTGGCTTGTCGTTCCTTGACAGTTGCTGTCAATCAAATACAAAAACTGACACACCCCTTAAGAGGCTAAGAGAAAAGGATCCTATTTGACATATCCCTCGAAATGACTATTTTGACTGTTGTGATTTCAATTGGATGTTAACGATTACAGCCCCTGGTACACTTAAGGGCTTTAAAAAAGACACTGGCACCTTCTGGTGGCAGTATCAAGAAAAGACCCAGTGGCAATTAACACTGAAAAACTTACACCAGATTCTATGATGATATAATTCTACACATCAGAGCTTTAAATAACACACGATAACCCAAAGACTTATTATATCCTCAACTGAGAAGATGAAGGGAACAAGAATCAACTAAGAAGCCAGGGGACTATATTCACATAAGATAATTAGATCTATGGTGTATATCACCAGGACTGTGCAAAATGAGGCCCAGAGGTTTATGATTCATTCTGCTACAGCAGAGGTGTTTGTTAGCATGTGCTCAATAGATACCAGTAGCTTACCATAAAAATAGATGAGCCATTGCTTTGTGTTTAAAGCGGCAAAAAAGTTGTGAAGAGAACCAGTGGAGAACTGGCTGGTGAGTGACCAGAGCAAGCTGATATCTAACTCAAGAACGCTTCAAAGTTTGAGATACATCAGTAAAACATGAAATAATACTATTGGTTAGCATTGTTGGGAGATACTTCCTACATGTTTTCACTCGTCATGTATGTAATTCATCTGTGGCAGTAACACATCACTGATGAAACGCCTGGAGGTGAAACTAGGCCAACAAGGCATTTTTATGGCCAACTAATCACTATAAATAAACTTAAAAACTCTTGCTAGCTTAGCAACAAACAACCACAACACTCTCTACAGGAGACGCTCTTTCCATTCAGGAAGAATATCTGAAGTTGTGTAAAAATGTGTAGTCCTGGAATTCAGTACAACCCCACTTTTTCAATGTTATTTCCAGAAAAAATCTTAACATTATAATATACATTCTAAAAATCTTATGTTCGGGCTCAATCAATAACACAACAACAGAGAATACGGAAAAAAGATCACATAGAGCAAAAAAAGATCGATCAGGTATGTGTCCAATGAGAAGCTGATCAATCTACTGATGGCTCCCACCCACTGTGGGGACACTGGCTCCCTCATATGACATAATGCTATGCCACTTTTTTAGATCATAATTTCTGCTATCTTCAACCTGTAAGTTGGTTTTAAACTACATATAGCTTTAAATAGTAATAACGTCTCAACAGGGGGCGCCACACAGCCATTACAAATATCATGTATCAGCATCCATTCCAGCTCTCAGCGTCTGCCCTGAGGTGGCATTGATATAGTGATAGGGGTGTGTCTCAGTCAGGACCTCCCAAGAGAAGGGTGGACATCTGCTGCCTCTGAGGTCCTGCCACATGAAATTACAGACTTAATCAAGTCATCTCCATCCCCTACGCCCTTCTCCACCTCCTCCGTCTTTATGTTGCTTTCTCTCTGTCTTCCCCTCTCCTCTACATCTTCCCTCCATCTGCTCCTTCTTCCTCTACACCCTCCTTCCCTATACATCACATGCATTTTTACTCCTTGCTCCTTTCTCCTTGACTTTCCTTTTTAGCCTCTCTCACCACCTCACCATCCCACCCCCCATCACACCTCCCATTCTCCTCTCCTCTCCTCTCCTCTCCTCTCCTCTCCTCTCCTCTCCTGCCTCTAGGTCACAAGGAACAGATCCAGCCTCCTGTTCCTGAGTCTTACTTAAACTTGAATTATGCCAGCCAGCCAGCAGCAGAGGTGTACCAAAGCCCCAGGGATACAGTGACCTTAGGAGCGCACAGGGAGGGAAATGCAAAACTGTAGTGTAAATGGACAGAGTGTATCTGGAGAAGCAAAGAGAGGGGGAAAGAGGAGGTGGGAATAAGGCAGAGAGAGATTCTTATGCTGAAAATTCATTTTAAAACATGACAACGCTCTTACTGTGGCTTGAGATGTTGATTAGAACAAATAATTACAAATAACTCTGGCCTGTTGATGTAGATTCATTTTATTTGGCAATGCATCTCTTTTCATTGTGTTTTTGCTCTTAAAGGTGCACAATATAATCGTTTTTTATTTGGCAAACTTATTCATGTGAGTGTTTTTGCAGTCCATGTTTGTTTTCCATACAGTCAATGTGTTAACTGTACAGACATGAGCTACAGCTGGCCACAGATCCAACCCAAATTTTGTATTAAAGTCTGGAAAAAAAATACATCGACACAGCTGAAAAAAACTGATCTTTCCAAACCCTCTCAGTCTGTGCACTCCTTTCCACCCTGTGCTCCCCAGTGTAATATCTGCTTCAATCCATCCACAACATTATCATACGGAAAGAAAGACAGAAAAATGTGGGGCCCACTGTTTACAATGCTGCCTAACACCTTTAAAATACATATGCCGACTTCAAAACGTGCATAAAATCTTTCACCTCAAATCTCTCTACTCTTTTCAGAAGACAATGCATGCATCAGAAGCTAATGCTACCTCCAACTCATCCCATTTACTGTAGCCATGACCTATTTGATTACAAGGACATGTGTTCGTGCAGTGTCACTGAACAAATTCAGGAGGAAGACCCTGACTCAGGAGCTGCGGTTAGGGTTAGCGGTCAGCAACATTTTAGTGAAAAATGGATCCTCCTTAGAGACTAGTTAGAAAGTTATTCAGGGAATCACTGTATTGTGATTCCCTGAGTATTTAAAATAAAAGAAATCTGATGAGAAAAGTAAAAAAAATATTCAATTCAGATTGCAGTTGGATTGAATTAGCTTTGAAATGTGATGTATAATTTGATTATAAAATTTATATCAGTCTGAGAGGGAAAAGTGCTGTTGTTTTCCTCCATTTGTGCCTCCTACAGTAAATTCACCACTGTTTGCATCCACTCATGACTTTGTATTGACTTTGTTATGGGATGATGGAAGCCTTAGTGTTCTTGTTCAAGTGGTTACCGTACAACCATAATATCCCCAGACACCACCGTCGACTACAGTATGTCATACCTCTTCCTCTCTCTCCACCTTTCCTGTTTCCATGATTCACTATCTAATATAGACCAAAACAATCTTTAACACAAAGTTTAAAAAGTCACAGTGATGTTGTTTTTGGTTTCCACTCAATAATAAACAGAAACATCTTTTTACATCAAAATCCATTACTGATGAAAACACATTTTTAGTTTCTATTTTCTTTATATAATATTCAACCTATAATGCCATCAGAAGTCATGCTCACCCCTGAAATCCCTACTGCCTTTTTCCTAAACACCATGGTTGTGCTATGGTCTTGAATTGTGATGATTTCAGAGGTTTTATCATTTCAAGCTTATGCACAAAACCCTGAGTCACATTCTTATCCTAATCTGGTCAAACCTGGTTTATTCACAGCACTCATTCCTAACATTATGTCCTTCCACAACCACCAGTTTCTGCACAACTGTGTCAACTCATAATAGTGTGAAACCGCTGAAATATGACATTAATGTAAATTTAAAATATGAAATAAATCTATTTGAATTCAAGCTGCTTTTTTTTCCCTACACAGTAGTTATCAAATCCAGGGCATTGAGGATAAGATCACTTGAAGCTCAGTGAAATAATGAAATATCTTGCTAAACAATTAAATGTGTCCTCATTGCAAAAATCACAGACAAAAAACCCCTGCAAACCCACATGACAAAAGAATATGCTGCACAAACACAGCTGCAAGGTCCATACAAACATACACGCATGGACACACACATGCCACTCTCCATATTTTGCAACAACCACAATGAATTGCCGGCATCCCCTCCAAGGAAAAGCCCATCACTATTCTGCTAATCCCTTCCCCGATGTCAGTGTCAACCCCTGATAAGCCCCTTAACGAACCACTACACACTAAACACACAACCACACATGTGCAAAACACTCAGTCCCACTCACCCATGGCAAAGAATGGGATCCCCAGCAGCGTAGAGTTGAACTTCCCGTCTGATATAAAGAAGATCCCTGCGGCAGTCACGTTGGCGATGCAGATGGTCAGCACCCCCAGGAGGCCCAGGAACGGCTTCCCCCTCAGGCAGTCCCGCATGGAGCTGGAGATGGTGGCGGCCAGGAGCACCAGCACCAAGCTGACCAACACCTCTCCCTTGGCCAGCATGCCCGTCTGGTGGAAGTCCCGCCACAGGCTGAAGGAAGTGAGTGACTGGATGTGGAGCTGGTCGGACGCATGGGGCGCCTCGGCTGTGGAAAGACGGCTGACCAGTGCGCAGAACTCGTTCTCCCAGCGCTCGGCAATGGTATCCTGCACCACGGGTCCGCGGTTGCGGAGGTAGTAGGTGATCTGGACAGCCCGGGCAAACTTGACCTGTTGGTCACGGCTGTTGGGCGAGAAGGATACGCCGCCCAGCTGATGTCCGATGAAGGACACACGGCCATCCTGCAGGGGATTTAGAGATATCTGACGTTAGCTCTGATGAGGGGTACGATTTTTCATAAAAATACACCAATCAATCTGTTTTCAATGCTTCTGGCTGCACCCCACTTAAAACCAGTTATGTTGCCCTTGACAGCAGATAACAAACTTCCTTTGCTACCAGTGATTGACACCATAAAGTTCCAGCCCACAGAGAGCAGCACGGCAGCAGTTTTCTGTCCTATTTGCCTCAGCGTTGATACACCATTTAACTTGAACTCACCTTACAGCTGTTGACAGACATGGCTGTGAAGGTTGATGTGCTTCTCCATTGTAATGACTGAATTAATTTAATCATATAGCACACGCAAGACTGCAGTGACAAGAGCTTCGAGATAATGTAATTGTGCAAGAAGAATTGTGCAGAGCAGTGAAAACTTCAGTAAGACAGCTGGGACAGTAAAAATGGGTCTGTCAGTCTGTCAGGAAGAAATACATAACTAGAGCAATATGCGGTTATTGCTGCCACAACCTTTCTCATATTTAAACTGAGAACGTTGCCAAAGTAGCACTGCAGGTGTACATTACGCCAAAAGTTACAATGTTTTATGTTTGTATTTTATGTAGTCTGATAGCAGAAGTAAAAAAGAAAATGGTGGCCAAAGAACATCTTACGTAAGGTCTGGCACAAACTGGAACAATAAAAATGTCTAAGAATTTATTTTGTAAATGTAGCTACGACTAGTCACTCAAAGACTGCTTCAAAACCTGGAAGTATTTCTTTCTGACAATCTTCAGTCTTGAATTCTACAGAAGTTCACTCTGTGTCTGCTTCACGCGGTTCAGTATAAACCTGCACTTTATTCAGGGCTGGTGCTGCAAGCAAACCTTTCGATAGTTAGCATGCTAGGCTAATGACAGTTAGGGAATGTTTCTACTATTTTCAAAGGTGTCCAGGTAGCGTTTTGGCAACTTTGAGATCATATTTTTAGCCTGTAATGTTAGTCATATCTACAATAGGCCTATTGGCTGTTGATAGTGTAGCATACCTCAGTTGGAGACAACGAGACACTATCTAGTTTGTCTAACGCATTAGCGACAGTAGGCCTACATCAGTTACTATAAACCACAGCCAATGGCGAAACAACAAATCTTGTTATATGTAACTGTAGCTCACTGTTACCTATCTGAAATGCCTCGCGGGAAAAACAAATACATTCCCTCTAACTCTTTGCAAATCACAGGTATACTATGTCACTCAAGCGACAGCGACCAGTACAGTATTAGCTCTTTAGCTCAATGCACTTCCTCACTAGTGTTAGCTTTCAGTGATAATGGCAGCCATTTGGGGAATGACTTGTTTAAAAATAGTGCATTATCTCATTATTATAATTAATGCAATCATGCACATATTAAAGATATATGCTCATTCAGAGTTACTTCAGGTCTGATTGTATAATATCTTAAAACACTCACGTAATAAATATTCCCCATGGCCCATTTAATCACGAAAGCAAGACATGCACCCACACGTTATGACATGAATTTTAACTCCTGCATGACACAGATTTGTTGTTGCGACCAGAACAATGTCAACTTTAATTTGCAGCTTATTGTAGATACGATTTATCTTGTTATGAACACAATAATCCAGCACAATCAAACAGCCACAATATGCCGTTCACAGCAGGCAGCTTGATATAAATCTCACGCTTCTAGATAAAAGGTTCCCTGTGAGAGTTTGGTTCAATTCCTGTAAACAATTTACTGCTGTGAGGAAAAAAGGGATGAGTTATTCTCAATGAAATTATGGACAACAGGATAAATTAGTGGTGGTGGACACTGCCCCTTGAAATCACGTAATTGATAACATTCACAGATCAACAGCCAGTCGTCCTACTAGAGTCGGACATTTTATAACTGGCTAATTCTAATATATCAGTTTATTAGGCAAGATCTGCAACTTATTTTTGTGCTACATTATTACTCTCAAAACACTCCCACTCTCTGCTTCAAATTTGACTTTTCATGACAGTGTACATGTGTGTTTATGTAATGTAATCACTCAGTAATTGCTGAGCAAACTGAGCTTCAACTCTAATTTCACTTGTGTAATAGCACAAAGCTCAAATCAATCCACTCCACAGACTTTCCAAATTCATTAAAGCATTTCAAATTGTCACAACTTATCTGTAAACTTCTGCATCGCACACTGAGCCAATACACGCTTAGACTGTGTGCAGGGCCGAAACACATGCATGCCTGTCAAGGTCCCACGTAGTGCATACTGAGACATAATCAGGACAATTTCTACTAAAACGTCTGTTTGGTTGAGCTTTTGAAAACTTTGTGTTCTATTCTCCCTTTAGACACTCTTTAGCAAAGAGAAAATATACTTCTCAGTGTGTGTATGTGTCTGTGAGCGTGTGTGTGTGTGAGAGAAAGAGAGAGAATGAGAGTAGGTGCCGAGTGGGGAGCCACACAAAAGTAAAATGTGTGGATGTGTGATAACTGTGTGAAGTTGAGTGATATGTGCAAAGGAAGGAAGGGACGGCTCTGGAGCTTTCTGAGAAGAGATGGAGGTGACTGATGGAAGAGGTGGAGGAAGAAGCGTCCAGGTTTCATGAACACATTTAAACGGAGAAACTCAATTCAAGAATGTTAATATGCTGTTAGTGTTTATCGATATATTCGCATGCGAACATCCATGCGTTAAAGGAGCACTTCATCAGTTTCACATGTCAAAGTATAATGTTTCTGTGGCTCTGGAGGTCTATGGAAAAATGTGTTCCAGTGTTAAAAAGTGAGCACATGGAGTCTTAAAGATGTAATCCTTATTATTTCAGTCCTAATTGATCTGGTACCACCTAATACTGCAGGACTACAACATACAACATTAGAGCAGCTGGTGTATTTGTTCACAGTGAAGACTTATTCTGTACAAAACTTAATTTCAAAAACTGGATGAAACTGTTATGAGGCTTCTGCAGTCTAAGTTAGACAAATCAAGTTGTTATCCTATCTCATTATATTTAATTATAATTTTATTATATTAAATCTTAGTGTTTTATTGCAAAATTCTGTCTTTGTGCTTCCACAAGCAGAGAGCTGTAACACAAAGTGAGAATTTGGTACTAAAACTTTGAGATACCCACTTCATTTGTGTAACTCAGATTTCTGAAGCACCATATTAATTTCTGCTGAACTTGACAAAATGGGCATTGTGGATTTTGTCCGCATCACTTACATCTAAATCACTTGAGAAGGGATTTCTTTGTGGCCAGTGTGAACAGGAGGAACAACTACAGCAGCCAAAAACCTTCTCAGTTTTTCAACCTTGTCAGTAGTGTTGGAAGACAGAACAGAAAAAAATGTGAATCCTTTGTCCTTTAAGGGATTAAAGCACAGCTTCAAAGCATATACACGTACCACAGTAGCCATATCATAGGCTAAGCTGACATGCGCCTACTCACAAATGTAACTACATGTCAGGGGAGATACCACAGGGGGACCACAAGAAGTGAGACTGGTCAGCATGAGCTGCTAGCATTTTCTCCATAGAGACCACTGAAAGTGACGACAGCTCAGCTTAGGTATATTCTCTCTTCCAGTAACACTCATTTTGCAAAGCCATCTCTGGTGCAAACCATGTCGGAGACTTCTTTCTGTAAGATGAAATAGAAGTTACCGAGATGTAGCTTCATTATGGAGAACAGAATTAAAGCAGGACACAGCCCAATCACATACAACACACACTGTGTACATTTTGCATGACTCCAAGCAACGTGTCAACATGAAAAAAAAAATTAATTTATGTTGAAATTCTTGATTAATGGCTTTGATGCGGCTTCAGAAGACATCTAAGGATTGTATTGACTGTTTTTTTTATTGCCATGTACCCAAAGGCACCCTATGGCAGGCCAGTTATTGACACACATACAGCTAACCCCATCAGCCAATTCCTGTGGCTCATCTGGTCTCCCATCCTCCAATCACAGCCCCTCTCCTGCAGCATTTAAACTGTCACAGACCTTCTGCATATCAGCTGTTTTCCTCCTTTCATGCCACTGCGGCTCTCACCTCCAATTTTATGATTTATTAAAGAGAATGGGGGTGTAAAACAAAGGTTGACCTTAGCTTGACATTGCCATGCAGCACACAACCTAAACTGCCCAATAACTTAATTCAATCCAGCACTCAATTTCACCATCCTCTCATGAATGTAACAAGAAGCCTGATCTTGTCAAACACAATATTATTAGTGTTAGAATAATGTAATGCAGACATAGCACACCTTTGCCTCCTTCTATAAATACATTTAATCCGTTCGAGCTTTCTATGGAAGCCCAGAGCAGCAAAACTTGCACTTTTACAAGGTCCCTTTTTATTACAAGATTACAATATGAGTATCTCATTATCTTGAGATATCAAACTGGCAACTCAAGACAATGGGCTGACACAATAAGCACCACAAAATTTGATCAAGAAAAATCCTACCATGTGACCACAAAAAAGAATTTTGTGGCCCTCATTTATATTAAATCCCATCATCTTGAGATATTGATAATAAATAATATTTATTATTCAAACCTTCTCAGCCTGAAATGTATATGTCTTGTAATCTATTTCTTTAGTGACTGAAAAAGACCTGGTTTTGTGTTCCCTGACTCCCTAATTGGACAAAAAACTAGGTGACATCAACATACAGATGTCTTTTTCCTCTGCGTCCAAGCATCTTTTTCAGCCTCCTCCCTAAGAGGTTTTGCAGTGTTACAACAGCATCACATTAACTTCCATCTTTGTTTCTCAGACAGAAGTCATACCTCACTAGAGCCCAACTGGCCAATATTAATTAACAATCATATTGGCTTATATGTGGACTGATAAGTAATACAAGTAAGGAACTGCAGAACAGCACACAGCTGCAACAGCTATTCCATCTACAACACATCAATTGATCAGGAGAAAATTAACCAGGAACAATTTTACTAATCAATTAATCATTTGATTAATTGTTTAAGGATTTGCAGGTTTTCCTTGATAACTTTCTTTCTTTGATGTCTCTCATAACTGATTGCAACATTAATATGTTCCGGTTTTGGAATGTTTATTGGACAAAACAAGAAATTTGGTCCACCTGCTTCACCAAGGATCATGGAATTTTCAATTTTCGAAGCCATTTTCTCATTTAAATTATTGATCAATTATATGATAAAATAAATGAAATAATCATTATTTGGAGCCCTCATATAGAAATGTCAAAGATATATCTGAGGTAATCTTAAAACAGTGTCTGTATTACATAGTTATTCCACCAGAGCCCACTGACAAGTTTGTTTTTCAGATTACTCACTGTATCTTCATCACGATTCATTAAGACAAAACAAGAGTGGACAGCCATGCTAGCGACTCTATGACTCTATATTTAGGTAGACAGCAGTGCTTTGACAGTGCTAACATGCTCATGCTAGCACTAAACACAGAATACAACTGAGGCTGACTGGAACATGAATAATTTGCGCAGGTATTTGATCATAAATAAAAGCATTGAAGAAAGTGAAAACTGAAACTGATGGTGGTGCTGGAAGAAAAGCCAGCAATCACCAAAGCGATTAAAATCAGTTCTGAGAAAAACATGAACAAGTGTACCAAATTTTATGGTAAGCCATCAAATAGCTGTTGAAATATTTCAGTTTGGACCATGTGGTCCAACCAACCAGCTATACCCAACACTGCCATCCTTGGCAAGAAGGCCTATCTGCAGTCACACAGTAGCTAGAGGACATTCCTGCCACATGATACACCCTTGAAACGGTTAGGTGTAGGCAACAAAACTACATGGTAGGTTTAGGAAAAGACCTCAGGAGTGTGTGATGTAATGAAATAGGTGTGTTGTGTAGTCTGTGAGACTGCAGATAGATCCTTCTCATCCCTAGAGCCATCCTAGCATGGCTAAGTGAAATTAAGGTTTCTTATTTGAAATGTTGATATTGTCTGCTTATGGTTGATGCATCATTGCCACATTTTTTTAAACTCAATACCACAAACAGCCTAAAAACTCTGTCCACTACTCTATCAGTATCTGGCTATATTGCTCACAAGACACAGCACCTGTCAGGAAACGTAAACTCAAATCTGTCCTCAAAGACAATGAGATAATTCAGTCGAGATTCAGTAACGGGCGTGTGAAAAAATATGCTCATCCATGGTAAATCTGAGCTTCCGTATTTAACTGCAACATGTTAGTCTATAACATTTTGATGACGGGAAAACAGAAGTCCGTATTTGCATGACCTGAGACAAGCTGTGCCCTGACTGTCAGGAAGGAAAATCTCAAATATTTGGGCCCTATTGGCTATCAGCAGATAATCACATAGCAGCACTGCCATATGTCCAATCTGTTGCTGTAAAAATTTTGGCACTTCAACCAGCAATCAACAAGCTCTAATTAACCGTTGGACATTAGGTTGCTGGTGGTATGAATACAGGATGAAACCGCAATACGAGAGCTGGCAGGTATCTCTCAGAGTTGTCATAGTTTTCGTTAATATGTTGGCATTGTCCAGTTGTTCAAGAAGCCCCATTTTCCGTGTCTTTTTTTCCCATCATACTCCTTGATGTATTTATATTTTGTTAAACTGACAGTTTTAAAAAATTACACAACTGAAAATACAGCAGACAGAGCAAAACAAAGGAGATATATTTTAAGCATTTTCTCCTGGGAACAGAGCTAAAGTTCAACTCAGCAAAAAGTAGGACTTTTGACGAAGACTACGTCTGTATAACAAGCACAGAAATAAACCCTGGTTGTGACATCAAAGAGGAGGATGAAGCATAAGAAGTCAGGCAAATGAATTAGCCCAGACAGCTCATCAAACAGGCAGACGGAGAGAAGAAGGATTCAGGAACATGGAGGGTGCAGAGAGCCCAATAGAGAGCGAGGAGAGCTGGAGAGGAAAGAGGTCACATCAACCTTCAAGGAGATGTGTAATTCATGTTTGAGAGGAGTTAATGATAATGTGAGTGTGCCTGAGTGTATACGTACTGTATACTGTAGACAGTATGACAGGCACGTTAGCATGTGCATACATCAAGACTTACAACTGTGAGTCACCCAAAGTACCATAAAAAAGCCCACTTATAGGCCAAATGATTATTAGAGCTATCCAATTATTATGGAACAATTATTAGGGTATTTTTTCTATCAAAATCCCCCCCCCCCCCAAAAAAAAAAAAAAAGGTAATTGGTTTGCACATTTCAACTGGAAGGTCAGTTTTTTGGGGGAAAAATGCTATTAGAAGATGGCCCCTTCGGCTTTCAGAGACTGTGATGGATGTTTTCATTATTTTCGAACGTTAATGGTCAGCTTGTGCTGATTCGCAATCAGATCGTATATCCACAACCGAAGGCATGAACTTTTTTTTTTCTACCCTCATATTAAGGCAATTTTAACTAACTTACTATCAGAACTGAGATTATATAAAAATAATCTCCAGAATCTGTACCCAACTGTGAATTTAGAGAGGTTTCTGTTGGAGCATCGTGTCTGCCTGCTGATCCCCATTAATCAGCATGAGTGATGGGTGAATTTGAAATCCTTAATTAACCAGTTTGCCGTCACTTTTCCATGGAAAAATGCACCCAGCATCTCTGCTCTCCATATGTCTGCTCACCAATAAGAGTGGTTAACATTAGGGGTATGATTTGGTTTGTGACATGAGAGATAAGATAATTATGTTAAATTGAACATGATGTTGTGATACTGTTGCACAGACTTTTAAAAGGAAGCAATTAGCATCTGCTATCTGCATTAAATCCATAATATCCCCAAATACAATTTGTTAAGTTTTCCTTTGACACTAAGACTAAGTTGTCCATGCTGGCATTTCACTGGTATGCTGTGGTGTAATTCCCCCCAACCCCTCCTACTCTCACCACCCCCTGGCAATCACCTCCTGGCAATCTAGAATATACACAATTGGACAATATGAAAACAGAGACCATCACCCAATCCTAATTAATAATCAGAATCATCTGTCAAAAAATAAAAAAATCTGCAGTTCAATGCAACTAGTCAATGAGCCAATTATTTTCTCCATTAATCATTTGAACATAAGAACACAGAGAAATTGTCATCATGATTTCCTGGGGCACAGGGTCTTCAAAGAAGAGCAGCAAATTCTCATTAATGAGAATCTGAGCCATCAATATGTTTGGCATTTTTTTGCCAAACAGTGGAAACTAGAAAAACTCTGAAGTAACTTGTCTTTCCAATAACGATGTCCCATTCCACAGGATAAATCACAGACTCACTGTGAGCAGTCCTCCCTGGAACTACTTCTTATGTAACCTCAAAGACTCAGCACCACAGACTAAACTCCACTGGAACTGGATTGCAGCATCAGAAGCTCAGGCTTCTCATTGTATTTTGAGGTATACTAACCCTTTACCAATCAGACAGCCATGGGACAATGTGAGACATGCAAAGATACATGGTTTTCACTGACAGCAATGATATGCAGAGGCAATGAATATAGCGCAATAGTGCTTTAAAATGGAAGAAGCCGGAATATGCAAAAAAAGAACAGTTAAATTCACAACCCATATTTGGTTCCAACCTGTCATCCAAAACAAGAACACACTCTGTGTCCCTTCACCTGAATATCAGGAGCCAAACAGTGTGCAACAGGACGATGAATGGCCTCACTACTCCACTCAGACAGTGATGCTGCGGGGATTGCTCACACTGCTGTGGCAGCTCTCAATGGAAGTTACAGCCCGCCATGCTGAGAGCAGGCTTCTGATATCCACTTGTGTCAGTGTGAGCCCGCCGTATGTGTGTGGCAGACTGGGAAAAAGCAGTGTGTATTTCATAATCTAATTACCCAGTGCTGTATAAGCTGGTTGTTACATTGACTTTACGTGTGCTCGTGTCCCTATCAGACCTGTACAGTAGTGTGAACCCGCCTCAAGGCCGTACAATAGAGAATGATAAGAAAATGCCTTACCCCTTCACAAAAAGCTCCCATCATGCAGCAAGCTCACCTGCAGCCTCGCACTGCACTTAATAATGATGACAATTGGTGTAAATTGTATTAACACAAAAATCTGGGCAAATAGTATTTACTGCAAATCATGCACATGTGCATCAGTTTGTCAGTATAAAAGCCTGATCACACAACTCGCACCGGGCTCCATCTGCAGAGCACATCTGCACTTGAGGCTCCTAAATGTGCACCTGTATCTCCATGCACCATCTTGACATGTTTGGTTGTTTGTTACTGCTGCTAAAAGCTTGTGTGTGATTGATATGGCTGCATGTGTGCAGTCAGATCCCACTGAGCAACTGAGAGCAGGATCCGGGCCAGCAGGATTCCTGGGAGTCTATTAGCTGTTGGAGCCATGTCATGCATGTGCAGACAGGAGAAGGCAAAGGGGAAACACTGCATCAAAAAAAAGACAGGATACCCCTGTGTGCGCGCGCGCGTGTGTAAGAGCAAAGAGGCTTCATACAGCCAATCAATTCACCTGCACCAACAAGGGAGAGAAAACTGCAAAGCCGGCTGTCTGTGTTATGGAGAGGGTTCCCCCTCCGGCTGATAAATGTTGCAATCTGCAGCCCCACATCACAGCCGGAGCGAATACAAGTCCATTGCGTTCATTCAGAAATTATGGCAAGCTCCGAGGGCCAGCCTGCTACAGCTATTCACATGCTGACTGCTGCTGCACTGTCACCACGACTCTGATGAAGAGGTTTTTTGGTGGGGGGACAGCGTGCACAGACCTGTCTGACATGCATATAAGAGGAGCTGCAGTGTGTAAAATCTCACCTTTAATGTGGTGTTTGGATAGCTCACGGGCACCTTATGGAAAGTGCTGTTGGAAAGCACAGCCTGTCTGATATCTTCGAAGATGGTGATGATATCATCCAGGAGGCAGCGCTTGTCCCTGTGGCTCAAGACGCAGAGGTGCGCGAACGTGTAATTGAATCCCTTGTAATTGACGCGCAAATCCAACACCTGCTTGTGGACCTGCAGGACCTGGTCGGCCAGCTCCAGGATGTTCCCCCCGGACTTGGCCAGCAGGATCAGCCTGCCATATCTGCCCGGGGTGTGCAAATCCGAGTACAGCTTGTGCTTCGACTGGTCGATAGGAAACAGGCTGTTGGCGAGACTCCTCTCGATCTTGGCGAGGCTGTGAGTAGGAGCGACCAGCACCTCCAGGTCCGTCTCCGGCTTGAATCGGCTGAGCACGGTAGATCCGAAAATGATGGTGAGCACCGCGGGGACAGTGAGGAAGAAAACGGGATGCCTGCTAACAAATAAACCCAGCCAGTAGAACGAAGCCTTGAGCCCTCTGTGTATCACTTGCCGCAGCATCCTCCACAAAATCCAGCTTGCAGATGCCCCGTCTCCTCCGATGAAGCACATGTGACATCAGACTCCGTTCCCCGGCTTAGTCCAATTCGTAAGAGAATTACACCAGGCTACACCACCACCATGCACACACGTTCACACACGCACGCACACACACACTCACACACACTCACACACACACACCACAACACCTGGAAAAACAGCACTGCAGCAATCCGCGGCAAGACGGACGGACACACAGAGACAGGCAGACAGTCAGAGAATCATCGCGCATCAGCCGGTCGAGACGAGTCCGTGTCGCCCGCTCTCAAGCCATTCCGCCTCCGTGTGATGGAAAAGGCTGCGAGTCTCCTTCGCTGCACCGGCTGCAGTAGCAGCGACGAGCCGCGGCGGCGTGAAGTGCATGTGTGCCTCCTGTCTGCCTCTACAGCGCTCACACCAGCGGTGGCGCCTGATTTATGTACTTAACTGTAACCATGTGGCGGGGTGCAGAGGGGAGGGAGGGAGCTGCTGCCTGGTTATTTTAGGAACAGTGGAGGCAACAGGCAACATGAGAGTTGTAAAATGTTCCTGCAGGTGGCTGAAGGACCGAGAGCACTCGCAGGGATGAGTCAGTGTTGCCTTCATGAATGGGGAAAACCCACATTGTGTTGTGTGCTTCTTGCAGAGTGCTTTATACAGGCCAGGCAGGGTGGCAATACAGACCCCCTGATTTTTCTCTCAAAAATAACAAGTCTGCTTTTCACTGGGTCATTATTCCAGACAAACTCCAGCCATCACCACTTCTGTTAATCAGTGTTATTTGATGTGGAATCTGGCATTCACTCCATGTTTTGTGCCTTTGTCTGTAAAAGAATAGAGCAGCAGCACGCATAAGGCAGTCTCCAGACTATTTTTGACACTATTCCATCACTTACATTATTTATCGGTAGTGTGAAAATGTTATGTGGATGGACACGATCATTGTCTGAAGTCCATTTGACAGCCATTCTGATGGGCAAGGTCAAATGGCAGTGACGGCAGGCATGCTGTATTTTCCAATAGATGATAAGATTTGACCTTGAGTCATCTCTTTGGTGTAAGTGTTTTTCAAGCCTCAAAGCTTCAGCAACACTACTTTCTTCTTGAAATCAATGCATTTCAGTCTGACTCATCATCATCAGTGGCTTTGAGCCGACCACCAGTGGCAGCACTGCTACAGTAGTGCACTGCTGCTGAGCAGCACCATCTTCAAATTAATGTGGTTCATATAGAAAAAAAAAAAAGGCTATTAATGCGATTGTAATAAATCATGTTTTTTTGTTTCTTTACACCAAAGTTTTCTTTTCTCAAATAACCAATTTACATCCTTTCAGATCTAATGCTTGTGGTTCATATGACATGTTTTGTGATGCCGCTATGGTTAAGGTACTTGACTTGCTGAGTCAGAGAAAACTCATTATTTGGTTAAAATAATTATTTGTCACAGTTAGCGGGGTCATGGGTAAAAGGTACTGGTAGAATACAGAGAAAAACAGTGGTCTTTAAGGTTGTATAACAAGGTTTTGCCACTTCCACCTTTGCTTCTGTATAGAGTCATAATCCACACAGCTGCTAGATGTCTATGTCATTTACATAAAATATGTTGTTTTTAGGCATTTTCAGAAACTGCTTTTCATTTACTTTTGGGGGACAATATCTCAGAACACACAATAACAAGGTACATGTACTTCTGTGTAAGACCACACATCAGTATTGTCTTGATACTGTCAGGATATGTCATTGTCCTCTTTCCCAGTGTCAGTGCATGTTAATGCATCATCAGTACATCCCGGCTACTGTATCCTGACTGTGTTTTTCATTTGTATGGTGAATCTACTGTCTGCTATGGACATTATATGAGACAATATGGCTGCTGTTTGTTGAACTGTAGAGGTTGCTTAGATTGCCTGCAGTCCATTGAGTTATGTATTTTGAACATCCTTCTCGCAACTCATTTTATGAATGTAGGAGTGAGTGAAATGCTCAAGTTTCAAGAGATATCCATCTAGATGGTCGGAGGCTGAATTGCCCTGGTTTCAAGATCATGATGAATTTCATCAGTTTTATAATATAAAAGTCATCAATACAGCATAATGTACCTTGCAAATACATGAAGTTGAGTTTGCGAGGTGCTTCTCCTCTGGGTACAATTTTAAAAAGTGGTTTTGTCATAGTTGGGAGGTAAATTCAGAGCCTGTTTGACCCACTGCTGGACTCTGGGACAAAAATGACCTTTGGGTCCCCTTTCAGGCTCCTCCCACATGTTTCCCTAATCTATTTTACCCATCAACCCCATAAACCAACCTGTATTCTGATGATGGAATATTATCCTGCCCCAGGTTTATGAGAAGAAGCACATCTGTTTACAAATATGCATCATGTAAGCATGATAATCTGAAATATTTAAAGTATTAAATGTGCAGCTATTTAGTCTCGTACTGGCAAAAAAGAAAATAAGGGATTTGTGAGAAACTTGAAAAACAATTGTCAAATTCAAAGAAGCAACACTGATGATATTCTGACTTTTAGTCTCTACATGGGTCCACCTCCAAAAAAAGCATCCTACACTTCCCATAATGCAACTCAATAGCATCTTTAGTTGGACCCTCACACCTTGGTGAAAGGACCACTCACTCAGCTCGTAACACATTTTCTTTCTCCTCCAGTATTCTCCACAGAATACTTTCTGCTTTGATGTATAAAATGTGTGAAAATGACAGAGCAATAGATTAGGTAAAAAAAAATTAGGAAGCACCTTTAGACACCTTTACCATTTCAAATTACCAAAGAAATTTTCATTTAATCAAATTACCACAAAGTAATTGCCACACACTCAACCCGGGACCTCTGGGGCCTCCAGAGGGTCTGGGACCCTGAGGCAATTGCCTGCTTTGCCCAGTTGGTAATCCTGCTTTGGGATAAATCTGTTTTTTATTATTCCTCTTAAAATCTACTTACAAAGTGGAAAACTTTAATTTGTGCTAATAACAATAGGCGCTACACCAGCTGGCTGCTTGTTGACCAGTTTCAAAGACAAGGATTAAACCTTGTCCTGGTCTAACATCTTCTACTGAACATTTTATCACTGAGAAATCAATTACGGCTCAGGATTAGGATTAACTCATGCCTGTAACACTGTAAATACCATTTGTATTCTCTTGGGTTTACATCACTGAAGCCCTTTCCCAGTCTGTATACAAAGGAAGCCAATGAAAAGTCTCCCAGACCAAGATCTCATTGCGTAATTGTTGGACACTGATGTCATTGTTAATGACCCAGACCTTAATCCTGCCTTCATAGAGCCTGATTTTCCAAGCAGCACCTCTTGTTACTGGAGCGGCAGCTGTGGAGAAGCAGCATAAAAAGTAGGGCATGTACAGTCGCTACCTCTGCACCTGAATAATTTCTTGGCATGAGTGAAACCTCATTCACCAGCATGCCAAACAGGCATCTTGAGCAAAAGATGCAGCAGGGTTATTTGTTTTTATATGTTTCCTTTGATTGTCAGGAGCTGTTTGGATGAATTTGCAGATTTAAATGACAAAGCTCCAGTCCTGCTCACTAGACCTGCTCAAAGACCACTTTAGAATTCATGTCTGTGCACTTTCGCTGAATAAATCATTACACTTTCGAGCTGTTCAGCGTTCCAAAAACTCATTCCTCAGAATGCTCTCACTGCTGAGGTCTTGAGATGAACAACATTCTATTGTGGCACACTATCAGCTGGGCTGGAGTAGCCTTTACAAAAGGCCTCTATCTTGACACAAAGCATTGGTATCAAAGAGCGTATGGTTGGCTCAGCCATCCAGTCCATCTTGAGTGGCCCATGCAGTGTCATGGGAAATGGGGCACAAGACATTCTAAAAGAGGCATTATATCAAATGTTAATGCTTCATCCTCTGGCACAACAAAAAATCAAATTCAACCATCTATTTTCATGCCATTGCAAATATACCTTGTTATGCCATAGCTGTCATATGCATCTATTAATGCACGAATCCTCGTCCTCGTCTTGCAGTAACATAAATGCTTTATGGATTACTGCTCTAAGTGGGCAAGAAAATACTGTGTACTCATTCTTTTCTCATTCCAGGACAGTAAATCCTCCCCTCTGGAAGGACTTAATTAAAGGCCACACAGTGACCACATTCCATTTAGCCTCTGATGGGATGCCAAGTGCCTCCTTTAGAAACCTAAGTCTCTGGTCAGTGAGGAGAGGGTCGCTACCAGTAACCTGATAGTATTATGAAAGTGTTCTGCAGTAAACCAGTGTGCACATAACAGCTTTTTTTTTTTTTACTGTAATTGATGGTGGATGTTGTCAGCGAGATACTGTACATAAATATTTCACGACTCTGGATTTGAGCCAAACCACAGGGAAAAAAACTGATGTTATTTAAATACAGAAGTCAGCTGCATGTGAATACAAAAATATCAAACTCTACTGAATATCTGAAATGATCAGAGTTATATTAAAACATAAGATAAGAATGAAATGGCTGTGAAAAGTCAAGTATACAGGGACATACATGTTTCAGTATCAGTGTTTTTGTCAGATTTGGGAGCCCATGAATACAACTGTATCCAGATGACACATGTCATGACGTAGGTAGTTATTAAACATGCCCTTGATATCCTGACAAGAATTGTGTGTATCCTTGGGTCTTACACATGTGTAGGATTAAATTCTTACTTCATTAATCCTAACAAAGACTTTTCTGAATGTTTAAAAACCTGCATGGCTTACACTAGTTTGCCATCCTCCTCCTCCGAGCAAGTAGGAATGATACTTCAAAGGGTCAGGTTAATCAGTTTAATTTTAATTCAATTTTTTGATGAAATAATGTGCGATTTTGGTTGTTGTTGTTGTTGTTGTTGTTGTTTTTTTTAATATTTCACAACGACCATTTTTTATACAGTGAAATGCAACAAATGCTCTAATATACATGGAAAACTGGGAAAGTGAGGAAGTGATGTCATTTTCATAAGTCATAATGCACTGCAAATGAATAAGAAAACATTTTAAAAGTATAAAGTACTTATTATTAAATTGCATATGGTGCAACTTCCTCTTAGAGCATTTTCTGTGTAGTGTTTACATTTTTTTATTGCCATTAGATTAACAAAAATTGTGTTTCATTTGCATCTATCCAGTGTGCAAAATTAGATCCAAGTGACAGCTACTCTGGAATTTGAGACATGGGAAATCTTAACCAATCCAAACCCATGACTGAACTCAGCCACCCAATCATAGCAACCACACAGTACATACACCCAGTATTAAAAGCAGCAAAATTGCTATTTTTACACTAAGCAAATCAAATGATAATCTGAATGACAATGTGCAACACCATTTCCTAACAGACAGGGAGCAAACTCCAGTGGAGGGAGCACAAAAGGAGGAGGAGGAGCAGGGCTTTTCTTTAGTGATGTTTGTAATTTTTCCCTCTGCAAATGAGTAAGGTGACATTTGCTGTGTTAACTTGCCTTTTGTTTCTCTGTAGTTTGAGGACAGTTCAATTACTTTAACTCTCAACAGCTCCCAGATATTGTTCTAAACCTTGTCCTTTTTGAAGACGTCCTTATAAAAAGGGTGTTGTGGATCACATATTATTTGCCACTTCTCAGCCTTGTAAATTCGTGTCTTGTTGTCCATGTTGACTGGAGGAGAAATGGAAATGTCAAGGATGTTAATTTTGAATATGTTTGAGGTGGGGCAAGTGTTGAAGACAGTGACTGCTGGACCCATAAGCAGAACTCAGGGCTTGCAACAGTTCAGTGTAGTTTTATTTGAAAAAAAGATGAGGATTTGGAGAGCTGATCCACAGTTTATGGTGAAGCTGGGCAGACAGAGAGAGCTTGGTTGTCTGCTGAAGGACAGATTGATGGACTTTGGGTGAGGAAGGACAAATTTTGACAGCATTCAGAAAAACAGAACACTGCTGACAAAACTTAAAGTTGGCCACAGTGTTACTACCACACTGGTAAACTGAACGCTATGGCTATGAGTGAAGAACCAAGGTTGATGAACTGATGAATGGCAGGTGTGTAGGCTGAGAGAGGTAATGAGCTGATTGGTGGCAGGTGTGTAGGAGGAGCAGAGCTTGGAGCCAGGAGGGAAGCCACACCCACACTACATAAACACAAACAGGGAAAAACAAAACACATATGGGAAGAGTTTTTGAGGCTGTTTTTGGCAGTTTTTCCACCCCCCACCCAATGAGACCCTCCAGTTGAATGACCAGGCTTGTCAGGATGTAGCCAATAGAAATCTCTGATGAGAGAAGAGTCCATGGTTAGGTGACGTGGGTTCCAGGCCTCCTGCTCAGGACCGTAGTCCTTCTAATTGATGAGGCCAGTCGCACACATCCAGCAGCTGCTGGAGAATGAAAGCCAAGTGATTCTTGATGGGCTGGAGGACCCACAGAAACTGGCCTCAACTGAGAGACATGGGATGTAGGGTGGATTCTTATAGTGCTGGATAACCTAAGTCTTTTGGCAGATGGATGGATTATGCATTCCTCAACAAAAGATGAAAAAGCCAAACTTTCTGATCTGGTTTGTAATTCTGGACGTGTCAACGGAGTGAAGTAGAGTGTCGTTCCGCACCTTGCAGCAGTGGAGGAGATGCATCTGGACTGAGGGAACTGCTAATTCATTCTCCTGGGAGGGAAATGGAGGTGGCTGATAACCTAAAGAATACTCAAAAAAGGAACATACCCATGGCTGCACTTGTAAAGGAGTTTTAGGCGTATTCAATCCAGGGGAGCTGGGAGCTCCAGGATAAGAAATTTGTGGCCGTTACATACCTTAGCACTACTTCCAACTCAGGGTTGACCTGCTCAGCTTGACCATTAGTCTGAGGTTGATAACCAGAGGACAGACTTACAGAGGCACCGACCATGACAAAAGGATTTCAAACCGGACAGATAGACTGAGATCCATGGCAGAAACAACGTCCAGGGAGTGCATAACAGACCAGTGGATGGACACTGATTTAGTTTAATATTTCTGCAACTAGGTTGCTATGTAAGAGTGGAGTTAAACTAACCAAAAAAATGCCCAGTGGACTTGACAGATGTGAAGGCGTTTAGATGTCTGAATGTAAGCCAAGTTCTTATGGTCAATCCATACCAAAAAATGGCTGCTCAGCTCCCTCCAACTAGTGTCTGCACTCCTATAAAGCAAGTCTAACAGCAAGTAGTTACCCGTTTTCTACATCATAGTTGCATTTGGCTGCAGAGAGAGGCAAGCAAGAGTGATGTGAGAAAAAAGTGCAGGGATGGTAGGTGACAAAGGACTGCCCCCATGCCAGTATGCCAACCCAGCCAACATGTCTGTGTGGGCCCCACAGGGGATAAAAGTGGACTATATGGGTACCGAGTGGACATAGGCTTGAAGTGGGCAAACTGTGTGGGCACCATTTGCTTTTAGTAACATGGGTCCCACATGGGAAGCATTGGTAGCTGGGGTGTATTTAGTCTTAACAAAATACTACGTTACAGTACCTTTGTCCTGAAAACAATGCAAAGCACTTCACAATATCTCACATGTCCAGCAGCACAGCATGGCTCTGTAGTAAAATCATGCCACAAAACACGTCTTGACATCTCACACCTCAGGTCCACTGTTTACCGAATCTAATCTCATCATCACACAGCTAAACAGGGCAGGTTGTACCTTAAAATAGAGGAGAGGGTCAGCAATATGACGCGATTAAAACAGCAAGTTTTGCTGACTAATATCACAAATCCTGACTATATGGTATATGTTACAGAGATCCAGTTTTGTGAGGACTGCAGACTGAAGCGGCTCAAATACACAATTAAAATTACTGGCAGAGGATACTTGTTTTTCATAGTGATGTGATTCAAAACACAGTAGTGCAGGGAAGTAGAGAATGATCTTTTTTGGCAACAAAAAAGAAGCTAGCACCAACAGTGGATGAATAAGGTCAACCATTGCTTTCATCATGGGCTCTCAATCGGGATGAGACAGATTAATATTCAATATATCAATTACGTTGCTATCAATTATGTAAACATTACATTGTTTCAACCAGGTGTGACCCAGAGCTAGGGGTGTCTGAGGTGTGAAGATAATACTTACTTGAATAGTTACCCTAAGATAGTCCCATGCAGAGCACTAGTGAACGTGGGTTTCAAGCTCTTCTAGGGGATTACGAGACTGAGAGGCCAAATTGCTATCCCGACAATTTTCCTCTGCACCAGAGTCAACCAGAGCTAAAAGAAGCATAAATAAATTGATTCTAACAGAGGGTGTCTTGAATTTGCATTCTGCATTTAGATGGAGCTGAGGAATCAGTCTGGCTCACCAGTGCCCCCTTGGCCTAACTGCATGGGCTCTTTTTTTAGAGGCAATGGAAGGAGACAGAGCTTGAGCCACGAGGAATGAGCAAATACCAATCTCATGAGAGATTCTGAAGGGCAAGAGGTGAGTGGAGGGTGGGAACAGCGAGTCTTTTTGCTGCGCTGTTTGCATGCGCGATTGTCAAGCCTGATGGCTAGAAAATATGAGTCAAAATTTTTGAGTTCAGCGCGTGAATCAAGTTCATCTTTTAACTGTTCATTTTTAACACAAAACCTATATGGAAGAGTAACAACAGACTGATTAGCATCAATGGCCTCCACCCAAGCCCATCCTCTCAAGTGAGTGGATGTTTATATTGCCACTTGATTAGTTGAATGATATGGTTTGGTTGCTGTAAGAGAAGGTTTGAAGGAGTTATTGGTGATGTTCAAGTACTGTCTAAAATATTTAAAGACTGGCTATCTTGCAGGGCTGCTCTTACCATAACACTGATTCTGAAAGCTTTATCCAAATGTACCACTGAACTACAGACATGTCACAAGACTAAAAATAAAGCATTTATGTTTTGCGACCTGGCACCACTAAACCACTGGATGGAATCAATCAAACATACCAACCTTTTTATGTTTTTTAGTGTAGATAATTTCCAGCTAAGCTGTGTATTTGTATGTGTGCATAAGCGTGTGGTTATTTGTGTTGGCTTCAGTCATTCAAATGAGTTATGCTTCTGAATGTGTCTTGGCTTGCATGTCTTTGAGTATGTGTGTGTGAATATGTGTGTGTGGGGTCTGTGTCACTTTATGAAAGTGATTTTCTGCCTGAGTGGCAAATGCTGGCGATGTCCTGTAATCCTGCAGGGTGCTCCAAAGGCTCCAGTGTCATCCTCAGTGCTAATCAGAGCCATTCATCAGCACCTCCACAAAGACTCACACACACACACACTCATACTGTACTGGGATGCTTCAGTGCAATTTTATGCACACAAACAAACTGACAGATGCATATGCCACAAAAAATGCACAAATAAAGACAGTTTTTCATGCATATGTCTACAAATATGCATTGACAAAATGACACCTACACACATTATCTACAGGCTAATTTTTCCTGTTTGCTGTGTTAAACCTCAGTTTTCCCCATCAGAACACAGCTTAGCTGACTAGCAAAACTGGGCTGACAACAAAACTATTCTTGTCAAAGTAAAGTGAGCAAATAAAGATTGAATTTTCTTGTTCACAGTTGGCAAAAGCAGGTTTTTGTAGCTTCCTACCTTGCTGGCTAAATAGCTGCAGACTAGTTAGAATTTCATGGTTTTGGAAGGATACCCCATTGAGCAACTGAGCAAGACTCCCGAAAGTAATTTGCTTCTCAATAATGTGTTTTCACTGAGCATCAGTATAATTTTATTTAGTTAGAAAAGTTTGTGCTTTCTAAAGACAGTGGTACTCCTTGAATTAGGGACAGGATCCAGATCTTGAATTAGTATGGAGAAAGTTTACTGGGAGTCCCTCTTCTACTGGTATCTCTGCATTCAGGTTGCTAATCATGTCACATGAACATTATGTTGGCTGGAACACACAGGAATGTTAATGTTGTTGGCACTATTTATTATTTTACACATTAACTGCATCTTTTTCTTTTTTTTTTTTTTTACTCTAGGAGATAGAGTAGAGGTTTGATGTCTTGTCTAAAGGAGGACTTATTTTCATGCTGGGCCTCAATTCTACAGCTTTTGCAGGCTAAAGGATTGATTATGTTAAAAATGGCATCACTTTCTTCAGTATACAGCTTCAGTTGCTCAGTTGAAATGTTTAAATACAACCTTTGAAAACAGTAATTTTAAGTGAAGGTATTTACTGCAATATACCGGTTGTTGAAAAAATTGGTTGGTTTGCAGTTAAAGAAATCATACTGATTGGAATGGACCCATGCTGCAAATTCTGGCTGAATGTTTCTGTGAAGGCATACATACAGTATCTAAATATTTTTTTTTTTTATTGTAGGTGTTTCTACACGGGATTAGTGATGTTCCCTCTTGTCAGCCAATTCAAAGGTACTTTATGAATATGGGTTTACATAGAAAGTGTAAGGCAGGGAGTTTCAGCAAAGCATGGCATTTTTCCAGTGGTGACCAGACCAGAATGTGATTACACTTAGGGCTGAATGTTTCCTTGTGTCCATTTAATCTTCTCATGGTTCAAATGTGGCAGTAGTTTATCACTGCAGAAAAGAAAATATCTTCAGTCTACGCTGTAGGAGTGATGAGAGGAGGGCATCTCTATGTAGTGTGTATTACTGGACTCAATGGACTGAAAAAAGCCATGTGCTGAAATGGGTTGAAATCAACTTGTACTGTATTGTTTCACTCATTTTAGCATACCCTGAGACCTTATTAGTGGAACTGGATAGGTCCATTATGGTTTTACCCCTGAGGAAGCCTGATATTTGGTATTACTGACAACACCAATATACTTGCAACATAAGACTAAACCCTTGGAGTAGAACTATCATACAGTTGAAAAAAATGCATAGTTGTGTACATTGATCAAGAAATGCAGCAGCACAGCACTAATAGACAGTAAGGCACGTAAAGCAGCGACAGACTCGGCCTGTCAGAGGGCCAGGGGCAAAACAAAATACAAAGCATTCAGTTGGGCACCTATGTGCACAAAGTCATGATGCATTTATGGTCATTTATGGTGAAACAGTTCCAAACTGTGTTAAAGTTGGTCCATTATGTGTCTCAGATAACTACACCTTTGTAATAAAAAACACACAGGGAACCATTAACTATATAACCATTTAGAGGCACATAGAGGCCAACTCATTTTCTATACGGCAGCCCATGTAGCACTGCATTGCATTTTCAGTACACCATGACAAACAGCTGTTGTTTTTGTCTTACTGTTTTTATTAGATGAGAAGATTGATATTATTCTCATGTTCATACAGCAAAGGTGAAGCTATAGCCAGTTAGCTTAGCTTAATCAGGAAACTGGGAAACAGCTTGCTTGGCTCTGTACAATAACAAAATTGACTTACCATCACCTCCAAGATCATTAATTCGCAGATCATATTTTGTTTGGTTATACATTCAAAAACCAAGCCAGGCTGGTTGTTTTCCTCTGTTTCCAGTCTTTGTGCTAAGTCAAGGTAACAGTGGCCGTAACCTTGTATTGAACGGACAATGATCTTTTCATGTAACTCCTCACCAGAAAGCAAAAAACACTTCATTTACATTTCCTGATGTCTTGCATGTGGTATATATAAGGCAACTGATTCTTAAACTGAAGATCACATGGACACACACATCTGCCTGCTGAAAATAGCTCACAGTCAGTACAAGCATTATCAGCAAAGTGTCATTTGTATTCCAAAAATACCTGCAACTCCGTGAGGATTTATAATTCTATTTCTGTCTTTGCTCTATCAATAACTTTGGGGAATAGTGACAGTTAATGAATGCCCCCTCCTTCCTGCACAACAGCACATCCAAATCTGCTGAATCCATCCAAATAAGTGCTGCAGGGTGTGCATAGCAGGTGTTGTCATTCCTTTATTGGTTGATTGACACAGCTAATACCGTCTAAAATGCACACAGACACAGATTCCACCTAATTATGTCAAGAACAAAAACACAGCCCTTTTGTCACTGGATTCATGGTCTTATTCACTTCAGCTTCTCCTCTAATGACCATTAATCTTCAGAGAAAGACTTCTTCATGCAGTTTTAGCTAAATTTAGCAGCCTCTCGGGCCATTCATTTTCCAGAAATCTTAATAAGATGATACTTTCTCATCTGCCTATCAATGTGACTTGGCAGAAAAATCTACAGGGTTTGCTTAATGAGTGTTTGGTAGTGGATGTCACTGATTGATTTTGCTTGTACTCCACTGTTCCCTGCAGACTAGACCTTAATGAGTCCTCCACTCTTCATAGTAAGCCCACTTAACCCAAATTGGGTGTCATTAACTGGCCTTCACACCCTGCTCTCCTAGACTTATCATCCTTTGTCTACCATCTACAATGAAAAAAAGCTACATGTAGAGCCAACAAGCATCTTTAGGTATCTTTCTGACCCATTTGTGACTTATTTAAGTGCACTTCTGTCTCCAAGATAAAAATCCCTTTTTCCCTATCTCTCTGTTTCTATGGATATGTTTATCTTAGATTAGCATAAATACTGGAGGCAGGGGGCAGCTACCTTGTCTCTGTTAAATAAAATTAGAAAATCAGCAACAACTATTGCCACAGTGATGGTGCCAGGTTTGATACAAAATCTTTTCCTCTGGTTACTTTGGTATTGTGATCAAGGGCACAGGTTCCATTTAAATATTGGGTTAGGCAGATAATTGAGGCCTGGGGCTCCACCCTCGATGAAATTTTGAGCATCAAACACTTAATTTCCTGCATTCTGCTGAATCTTTATTTGTGTAAAGAAAAACACAATTCATTGGTTCATGTGTCTTCTGTTTTGGAGAAGTAAATAAATACATTTTATTTGACTGATGAACCCCTATCACATACATCTCAACTGTGTTTTGGAAACTGAGTGAAAACAAGAATCCATATCCTCACATCAGACGTCCTTCACCTTTTCCCTTCTGGCTCCTCCATGATCATCAGTGTTGCATGATTGCTCATTCCTCTTTCTATTTTATGGCAGATTTCAACCATTGCTTTGGAGATTGCATACTGTCCCTGCCAAACTTTACTGGAGGCGTTGGTGCATCTATGAGTTGCTGACATTGCCTTATGAGTTCATATACTACAATCAGCAAGAAGGAGCATGTGCGCATTGATTTGACATTGCTTTGTTGTAGTTTTCTGATGCACCATATGTCTATTAAACTGTGCTGTATGTGTCCATTCTTGCTTGACTTTGTTCTTTTTGTTGTTTAGTTATAACCGTGGAAGCCCAAATGCACAGTGTTAATAATTGATGTAGGAAGCGTATGAACCTGTAGTTGTGCTTGCACTTCAGGACGATGCACAGCATGTTTTATGAAACTGCAGATGCAGTACATAACAACTCCCCAAGGGACTGGATTTAAAGTTGTTCAGGAGAGAGGGAGAGCAAGAGATACCCTTCTGGGTTTCTTCCACCACTCACCCACATGAAAAGAGCTTTTATTCCACAGAGACAGAGCTGTAGAGCCAGGGAGCAGAAAAAAGAAGGTAGATGATAGAAGTCAACCACTGCTGTGTGGGGGATGGAGGAAACCCTGTGCAGAGTTGGCATCTTTCTGGCCCCTGAGCTTCACTTATGCTCTAGCATCACATCACTGTTCCTGCAGGGAGAACAGAAAGCACCAAGCAATGTCCTTATGAGAGCGGGACTTACAGGTGGCAGATACAGTACATGCAGGGAGGATTTTCAACTTGATAAAACATACCTCTGTGTCATACTCCCCGAGCACAGATTGTCCTCTTCGTCTGTTCTTTGTAGGCTATGAGCAGTTGTACTGGCAGTCCCTGAATGGAGTGTTTGTCACTTGTGCTTCCACAACACACACACACACACGTACCATGAATCACCTCCAGAGCAGCCGTCTGTCAGCGTGTCCACCCATTTTACGCCACACTCCAATCTGTCAGTCTGTCCTTTTTAATTGGCAGTGGGCCTGCTCAATGGCTGTTCCATTCAGAGGGGTGACAGTGGGTGGGGGATTTACAGGATATTCTCCAGTGTTTCCCAGAAGAGAAACAACAATGATGTCTTCTGTCTTAAATCTAGAGAGCAGAACAAAGTGGGGTCACTCTGCTCTTAAATGTCCAGCCACAGAGCAGCTAGGAGTTATTAGTTAGTACAGATTTAAGCCCTTGTCACACCAGTTTATCTACACATCCTCACAATATAGGTGGTACTAGCTAAGTGTGAGTGACACCAAGTGCTTGATGACGTAGGGACTAATCGCTGGTCTTGTTGGTGAAGGCTATCTGCTAACTCACTACCCAGGTGGCAACATGCTGACACTACTCACTCACAGTAGAGAATTTGATGGATTGCTGTATGGTTGGTGAATTACTGTGGCTGGAAAATGCTATTCAGTCTCAGTATCTGTCTATTACCTTTCATCATCACGACCATCAGAGGCCTCACCAAAAAGAAGCAGTTTCAGCCATTACAGAAGTTAGCGTGACATATGTGATGAGCAACTTAGCACGGCCCTTGAAGGATGTTATAAAAACTGAAGTGGCCTTTGATAAAGAAAAGGTTACCCACCCCTGGTATACATGTTTAAGATGGTTTCTCATTGGACATCAATGCAAATGTGCATGTTTTTCCACTACTGAAATGACTGCAACAACATTCATTTCTGATAGCACAAATAGTGCTCTAAGGTTTGTACTCACATCACACACAAACAGGAAGTCTCACGCACAGAAGACAATACAAATCTTTTTATTCTCACATGACAAAAGCAAATATGACTTTATTTTATTTTATTTATTATTTTATTATTTTAAGTAAACTAACATGAATTGTTTGTATGCAGTCATGACAAAAACTTGCAAAGAGGCATGGAAATCTGTGAAGAAAACACAAAATGGAAAATTTGATGTTTTTGAAACCAACCCACCAAACTTGCCTGTCAAGCAGCATAAAAATTGTAGATACACAATGGTAGCCAGGGTGGAAGTGTCATTTTTTTTGTCTGCTTTCTGGATAACAATGACCCACAAGTGAGAACTTTCATCTGCCACAACACAAAAAGAATCATTTTCTAGTGCAATTTTTAGTCTGCTGAGGAAAAACATACAGTATAGTACATGCAAGAGTTAAAATAAACCTATGATAACAATGGGCATATAAAACAGGCAAATCCAGTCAAAATAAAATGCAGAATTGATTATATAAAAAGCTGGTCCTTAAAGTGATGTCAAAGATCACACTGGTTTTGCTGCTCTAAGCTTCTCAAGCAATGAGTAAAAATCTAAGAGCCTGGATGGCAAAGTCCCAATCGTCTCTGCACTTTTACTAGACTTTGAACTTTAAGACTGGACCTGCTTCAGGATCTGACTCATAAAGAGTCAAAGCAGCTCTGATTAAGCTAGAAGCCTGCATAATGTGCACAGTGTTAAAAAACAATGGCTGCAGCATAGTTGACCATGATCACTGTACATACAGTGTTAGCTATGCCATGAAATTCTGACTAAGGTGCTTGTACTATATTACAAGAACATTTCTGGTGAGGTACGATCTTACGCTTTGCTGCCTGAGCTGCAGGTTTAATGCTTGTCCATTACATTTGCTTGTCATCTGTTCTCCCACTCCTCACCCAAATGTAAATGGCAGGACACTTTCTATAAGGAAAAGCTATTCAACACAGCATGAGGGAAGAAAAGCTTTTTCGTAACAGCATTATTATTGACACCACTGTTTAGCGCGTGTATGGGAGAAAGCCTTTTATGGAGTTTTTAATCATTCACTGTTTCTAAATGATGTCTTTATCACAATGTGTGTTGGTCTGTTTTTAAATCACCACTGCCAGAGGTCATCTCCTGTATACCTCTTCAATGTTCAAGACAACAGTGAACAGGACAACAGTGTTGTCATTGTCCAATCACAGTTTTGCTATGAGTGATTTCAGAAGACTTTACTTCCTGTCACTCAGAAAGAAGTTTTGCTGAGGTCTCACCTCTGGCTCAGTGGAGGCTTGTCGCTCTCATGGTGCAAACTGCTCTCAAGAGAATGAAGGACCTTTACAGTAGTGCCACCTCTTGATCCGCTTGCTGAATGCTTCATTACATACATTAATACACTGCACATACAGTCGACACCCCATCCACTGCATTGCTGTTCTGTTCAGGTTCTGCTTCTTTTTTTTTTTTTTTTTTTTTTTAACTGTGACTTCAATAAAATATGCTGCCTCATGATTTCTTTGTTTTTGAACCAGCTGTCATTAAAGTTTGCATTTAGTGGATGGCACTGAAATATTAAAGGTCACAAGTGTTAGTCTCAAGAGGGAGCGACAGGCCAAATGCTATATCCCAGCTGTGTCTCTATCTGAATAAATGATACCACACTGGGCTGGAGAAAGCGGGGGTTTGTGCTAAGCATTCAGAGGCCAATGACAGCTTGAGACTGTCAGACACACAGTAAGGTCTTGTCAGCTTGGGCAGCCCTGTGTTATTACCATCTTTTGTTTCACTTCTGAACCTTGAACTAGAGGGTGCATGGAGAGGGTTTACTTGGATTTCAACCTACTTCAGCATTCCTTGACGTTACTGCCGCTGCATATCTATGTCAACAACCCTTGATCTATGGCAGAGATTGTCATGAAATATTTCTATACCATTAAGTACATAAATAAAAGTGGTGGTAGGGGGGATTGTGTTAGCTGGAGGTAAAAGGTGCCTACGTCTGCGCATTGAGAGTCTAACAACCTCCGGAATGCACAGCAAAGCGGTCTTCATCAGAAAATATAGCTACTCGTTAAATGACATCGGAGCAGTCATTCCCTCTCTCATTAATCATTGGCACTTGTCGCAGCCGATGTGCCACCATGCTGACATGGCATTTCAGGAAATATACAGCCCTCCAGGCTAAATGGGGATTTCTCTGTGCAACCCTCCATCTTACATCCGTGTCTTCCATCAGTCTTGAGGATGTTCGCTCCACCCCTTCACCTGGTCTGATCTTTCACCTCCTCTCCACCTGTTTTTATGATCCTCTCTTGCCCTTCTTTTAGTTCCACCTCTTGCTGCATTTCCCCATTTACAAATTCCTTTAACATAACTTCTGTTTACCCCCAAGTCAAAACACACCCATCAGCATCAAGTACCGCCATCGGCCATCAGCCAAGCAGGGAATGCTTCCTTTAAAATGAATGAAAGCGGCTGCACTGCTGCACTGTGATGGTGTTGCAAAAAATCAAGTGAAATACGATACACAGACACACACACACACACACACACACACACACACACACACACACACACTTATTATTGTCAACAAATCTCATAAAAATACCAAAACCATCAATTCAATGATCAAGTATTGTGTGTGTATCTAAAGCTTGATACATCTTCTTTTTTCATGCCATAGAGCTCCATTGTTGTCCAAAAACATCAATGAGTCATGTAGCCACGGTATATGAACTAATGACCTTAGCACTTCAAAATTCCTGCAAAATTGTGGCTGACAAGAAAAGCGATGAAATCACGCTGTCCTCACGCCCTTTGTTATGTAATGGAATGGTTATGTAAACACACAACCACTGCCAGCACTAGCTTAAATATGTTATCTTGAGCACAATTTCAGCTTGTGCACAAATTAGATTTCCAAAGTAATGCTGAAAGAATAATGCAACATTTTGGGAATAATTTGTCAACACATTATTTGTTTAATTCATATACCAACAAAAATGGAATAATGACTATCTGTTGTGTTAGGAAGAGTCTGTGCTGCAAATGTTTCATGAGGAGCAGTTTATACTTCCCCCCAGGAAATGCTGAACTATTCCTTTGATAGACTATATAAAGGTATCAGTAGTGGTGAAGTGTATTCCAAACAGGTGCAAACATTACCATTTCCTGGCCATGAGAGCTTACCCCTCTTCTTATTTTTCCATCGTTCCATCTCAGTTCTTCCTCTTCTCTTTTTTTACACTCACTTCCCTTCATACTCCCTAAGGCCTTACTGACCTTACCCTTACACCTCTGCTGGCATTTCTCTCCTCCTTCCTTACACGTGTGGGAAGTTGCTAATTAATTGACTGGGGGTTTTCCTGAGGAGGATTTTTCTCCCCCTCTCTGATGGTGAATAATGCAGCAGCCTTAATGGAGAAGATGAGATTTGTTCTTTCTTTCCTGTTCCTTCTCTCCCATATACCTGTCTTCCCATCATCCTGTCCCTCACATTTGCCTTGCCCCTCCCTTTTTGCTTTCCCATTCTCCCTGTGTCATTAAACAAGCCTCCGCCCCTTTCCCTTCCTTCGTCACTCTGGTGGAGGTGACTCATTGCGGTCGGTGTTGATGGGGGGGCTGAGCAATCGCACTGTGGATAACCTTTGTCAGGTTCACAGCAGCATAAATCTATGGTTAAGTCAGGAGGAAGACATATAATAAAGAACAGATTGTCTCTCATAAGAGGGAGTTCCTGAAAAGGAGATAAATGGTAACTACACAAGAGTATAAATATTTGCGCTGCTCTTCAACAGCTTGGTATATTTGTAAAAATCAAATACATTTTGTCGATCATACTTGTTTGCAACAATGTCCTCTTCTTACTCATCAAAACTTATGATAGTGCCAAATTAAGATGCCTCCAGAATTATTCCTGCAAGCTAAAAAGAGCAACAACAGGAATTACAGCTCCAAATCTTCTCTACTCAACATGAATTTCTCTGTACTTTCGGGTTTGACCTCTATGCTGCAACTAAAGACCAAAAGGTATCAAACCTTTGCCTCCAGGCTACTTAACATGATATGAACCTGTAATTGAAATTTCTAGACCTCATTCACTCAGTGTCCAAAGACAGGTTAAAATGGGGTCGATAACATGACCTGAATTGCTCTAATTGTCTTGTAACAAGCTGTTTTTGTATTACAGAGTATTAACTCTGTAATAATAGAGTTATTATGAAATAAAGTGCACTTTATTACTTTATTCTGTAATAAAGTAATAAAGTGCACTAAAGAGCATGATGCTTTGCAGACAGTCATGAGGCAGGGGTCAATGCTACAACTAAGTGTTACGAATAAACCACAAGAACTTTTTTCCAGTAACTCTTCCTGAGAAAAACCTGAGAATAAACTACTGGGGGCATTAGCTTCAGTCATTCAGAAACAATCCCTGCAATTAGTCAATGGCAGAAGTCACAAGCATCAAGGACCAAAGAAGTGTGGGTGAATTTCTCTGGGCCACTTCCTGGTGTGACTGGGCTTTTACTGATGTCCAGACAAGTGGAGGGAGGAGGTGGGGTGACCTCATGTTCGGATCACATAATACAAGCAGCAGAGAAGGAGGGATGCTGTTAGGCTGCAATGAGTGCCAGGACAATGACAGAGGTTAATGACAATAATGTGTTTGATGAAAAGCTTTAATTTACAACCTTTGCAAAGCTGTTAGCCATATACTGTACAATATTTACTGTCACACGTGATAATTTCACCTCACTAGATCCAGTCAGTCAGCACCATCAGGCATGCTACTGTGGATTTTTACTGTTTTTACAGGTAATATTTGCCTGAACTCATGTATCTTTATGGCTGTGTTCATTGGGAGGCTGCTGAGCTCGGGTCTGTTGACACTGACAATCCTCAAGAGCTTCGAGCTCTCACTCGGAGCAGACTCCAGTCAGCTAATGCCGATGGAACATGGTATTTTTGTCTTTGACGATGGTCATCGTGTCAGATATAACGATCATACTGCAATAAACTCTCTCCATGTCTTGGTTGGGTGACTGGCAAGACTACACCTATAATGCCGGGCAATCACAGCATGCCTAATTTCACGATCAGTTCTCATGTCATTAGGGAGGCAGGTGAAGCAGCGGCCAATCATGGAGACAGAAGCGTTGTGTGTGATGTTTGCGGGTCTTGTGTGATGAAAAAAAGTATGGACAATGGACTTTTCCTTTCTTTTCTTGTCCCACCTGACAGTAGCAACCTCAGTACCCTCAATATGTTTGCCTGACTGCACGCTGGAGAGTACCTGATTGAACAACACTAAGGAACATGCCATGGGAAATGTCACACTCGCCATATTCTGACATGCTAGACTTTTCGTGGGGGTGTTGTGGGGGGGTTCCAGATGATGCAAGACAGGTCATTTAGCATGTGAAACTACACAGGTACAGAGGCTCGATTATCGTTCATAATTGGCCACGATGCTGGCAATTTGTCGGCCATGACAAAATCGTCACTAGGTTCATGAAGTCTGATGCTGTCATAACAGAGCTGAGTGGCTAATTGAACAAAGTAGTTAATGACAGTTAGTGGCTACAGCCAAAAATAGCTATAGCAAAAACTATAGTGAGCTGCAGTTAGTAGTTACTTCGGTGATATGCTGTTTGGAGTGACCTTGGACAGGTGGCCATATCTTACACGTTGTACCTTTAACCTTCGTGTAATTTAATATCCGCTTTCTATTTATGCAAAATTAACTCAACTGAACTTCAGTCAAAGACACTTGTTTGAGCAAACTCTCAAAGAATCTGAACAGCAACAAAGACTGTGAGGTTGTCCTCCAAAGGGGAACAAGTGCACCAGTCCTTGCAACAAGTACCCCAAAACAAAGTGACAAAGCCCTCTAGTTGCAGTAGCAATTATGACTGGAACAAAGCAGGAAGTCAGGAGATCTTGTTGTAGAGCAAGAAAGTCTGTGTAGGGAGGAGGTGGAGGTGCATGGATGTGCCAACAAAACATCAGACTTTAACATGAGAGACAGCTATCCTGCTGATAGTCAACGTTGCTATTTTTTTGCTGCTTTTGAGGCATGAACACAACTGTGCCTTAACCTTAACCATGTGCTCATTATAGTCACATGTTCCACTAACGTTTGTGAAGTCATCATTTTAACCCAAACCACTATGGTTCCCTAAACCTAACCATATTGTTTTACTTCCTAAGCCTAACTAAACCTCAACCAGAATGTTCATAAAACAGGTAGTTTTTCTAGCAGTGATCTGTAAGAGTTTTGGAAGGCACAGATAGATGTTCGGGAGGGTGTGAACAAATGGCAAACTCTGGCATTTAACTCAGAGGACTTGATGAAGATGTGACCTTAAGAGACACATGAATCAAGAAAAACAGGTACACAAGGATGAGGATGGCGCGGCGGAGAGCGCTGCTCCAACAAGTGTCTTTGGCATGAAGGTAACAGCAGAGTGTATCAGTACTGGCAAAGAGTGGCATGAATATAACTGGACATGACTGGTCAGCTGATAGCCAATCAACTGATGAATGAGCTTTGATGGTGAAATGACTACAACAGAGATGCTGAACTATTAATAACAAATACAGATGAACCACAGTTGTTCTCCATGTTGTGTGCTTGTTTTGAGAATAAAGCTCTAACCAGAATTTTGTAGTGAATTTTTGTCCAGTTCTGAGTGATTTAAGTGGTTGTTTATGTGTGTGCCCTGCATGCATACAATTGAATGCATGTTTAGTTGCATAATGTCTGTGCACACAGTGGTGAGTGAGTAAATGGGTGTGTGAGAGTGAATGTGTGGGTGTCCAAATGCATCTGTGCTTGTTTGTATTTCCACATTGCTTCAATTCATCATAATGTCAGTGCCACAGACTGTGTGTGAGTGTATGTGTGTACATAGAACAGGCGGAGTTGGTGTCTGCTCTGGATTAAAATCATTAAACTCATCAACAGTGCAGATCCCTTCTCCTCTTAGCTCCAGAGAGACAAATAACAGATCACACACACCTTTTACAGGTGGTGCAGAGCTGTGTGTGTGTAAACGTGTATGTGTGAGCATCACAAGAAAGATCGACACAGACGATGAAAAAAACTACACACTGCCATGTGCATATGCAAAGTGGCCTACACACACCAGAGGGAAGGGGAATACAGAGATAAGAGAGGACAGAGAGGAGCTGCGATGTGATTTGCATTTAGAAATTGAAATTGTTTGTCACACACTCGGTTTCTCTCGTGTGCCTACCAGACTGAGGGGGTGAATTCTTCCATGCATAGATGCCGAAGGGAAGACAGTGAAAAATATGTTGTTTTATTGAAAAAAAGTTCCAATTTGAGGCTTTGACAAAAGCTGTAGGTATATTACAAATTAGTTAGCTGCAAAAAATCAGAAACAAAAACAGCAAAACTGGCGGAATGTTGCTTTCACACAACACCAGGAAGAACACTGATCCATATGCATGATCTTGTTTGCAGACACTCAGATATCTGAACTATTAAGAGATGCAGTGTTGTCAGTATGTGAATCTATTTTGCATTCGACTGGTTTCATACCAAGCAAATGTCCATTTAACCAAAGTACATCCTGACCTGTGTTGCAATTCCATACATACAGTACCATACAAGCAACATGTACTATATACTAATGTCAGATCAATTAGTATACAGTAAATGAATGGACTTTACATTCATTAACTGTACTTACCGCTAATTGAACTTAAAGAAAAGCAAAGTCTTTTATTCTCAACATCAACCAAGTCACTGTATTATGCATTCTGGCTTCTTTTCTGGTATACTCTTATGTACATTTGAATGGCAGCCGGTGATTAAGGGGGAGAATCTACAAGTCGATTTACTGAAGCTGTCCATATGTCATGGCTGATAGTAGTGAATGCACTCAAGGAAATCCACACAAAGCTTTGGCCCTGTAAATATTAGCCTGATTTTATGTTTAAATTAAGGAAAAATGTACTGGTAAAGTTTACTAAAGGAGTCTTAATAGAGATTGTTCTCAATTGTAAGAAAGTTTTATAAGGTTTAGTTGAAATATGCTCCATCAGATTTAAGAAGAATTTCTGTTACCTAAGTAAATGTCATGCCACATTTCAGTGTAGGGACTAGATTGTCCATGTCCAATGTTATAAGAGTGAAGCATAGTTTATACAGGCCACAGAAGTCAAGCTCAACTCAATCTAGCTTCATCAGCTGACAGCTCAGCTGATTCTCACTCTATTGGCGTATCTCAAACACGGAGCCCTATTTAAGCTGTCCTAGCCTTCTTAACCTCACTGCTTCCTCTGCAAGCCGTTTAAAACCCACCTCCACCCCAGCTCCAGCTTTTATGCTATGTCTGACTTAATCAATGTCACTTCTGTTGTCACTGAGGCCTACTCTATTCTGTTCCCTATGGGCTCTTTGCTGCTGCTGCTCTCTCTGTTCAGTGTCGGCACATGGAAGAGCAGAGAGGTGCTCTCCCTGTTTCAGGCTTTTCACCTAAGCATGTAGAAGGACAGGGAGGTCCCAGAACAGAGCCATACCTCCAAATGTCATTTCTGCAGTATATATGAATATTGTTTGACTAAAGTAGTCCTGACTGAGAAACATTGTTCTGCCAAAATATGTTAATATAAAATAATCTGAACATATGCTGCATTGTTGACTATTAGCTGCAGCAGATACTGGACACATGTTCACTAAATGACTGATGGGTATAGATGTAAAATAGCTGTTGAGGACATTGTTAGCCAGCAGTTACGAGAGGAACAAAGCAGCAAAAACTTGGTCCAGATCCCTGTCTTAACCACTCTGCTGCTTGATAACAAGAACATACAGGTTTGGTCTCTGTGTTAGTTCAGTTGATTTATCCACATGATGTCCTCAGAAAGGTTAAATAACAGCATAAGGGTGTGAGTTCATATAGCATTTTTTCTTTGGCAGGTTACAAGGCAGTGCTGGGATGGAGTGCTTGTGCAGTGTGAGAGGAAAGCAGAGAATACATTTATTAATCAGAGCACAATGAACAGCACTGCCCATTTTTAAACAACAGCTAAGCAATAGTCACATGTGTCAAGGGGGGTCCATGTAGGCATTATCTAATATTTCTACTTCACTCCAAAAATAACCCCAAAATATTGGTTGGGATGTGTCCCTACTGCCTTTACGTAAACCCTGCCCTTGCTTGATTGTATACATGATGCAAAGCAAAAATAAAGGCTACACGTGGTTCACCAGTCTGCAGACAAAAGCAAACTGGATCAGAAGCTTTAAATACCCCACTGTCAAAACTACCTAGCAAGGGTCAGAGTTAGAGTTAGAGCTGTCATGCTTTGCCTGAACAATAATTTTACAACATCTCACTCAGGTCAGAATCAATCTTACTACAGCTGTCAGGAAAACAAAAATAAAGAAAGAGATTCCGCCCTCCCTCAACTCTCAACTGGTAATGTCCAGTTTTCCATCACCTGGTAGAGCAGAGGGTGTTGAGGTGCACGTGCTGATTAGATTGCTGTGCCTAGTGGGAACTGGGGATGAGTCATTCTGGAGAAAGACTGTCCCCACGGTCTGATAGCTGTCCATGTTTTGTATACAGCCCTGGCTCTGGAAATGGGAAGCAAACAGTGTAGCTTCACTATAAACAAATGAAGCTTAGTTAAGTTCACCAGCTCAATGCATCTAGAGGGAGGGTTGAATCAAGGGTGACTGGACTTGGTTGTTGATACCTTAAAACGTTTTGCCTCTCATCCAAGTGTGAATAGTTGCCTTCACGTGACAAACAACTGTCTTTCACACTTGGCTTCATGTCATGTGGTATCATCTTTTCACAGTTGGCCTAATGTGACAACTCTGACTGTCCTTGACTGTTCTCACCTTGACCCAGGTGACTCCAACGACTGTAATGATTGCCGTTACACAGCCAGGAGCACTTACAACCCAAGTGGTGTCAATGGCTTTGATAACGACTGTACAGAGTTTAAATACCTGGGACTCGCCACCAGTCAGTTAGAACTGAAGAAGCCCCTTGGATGAGAGGCGAAACATTTTCCAGTTCTACAACCAGTTGCCCTTGATTCAACCTTCCTCGGACAACCATGACCTGGATGGCTGAGAATCTTCACAGATGGCTTAATGCTTACTTTTTCCTTTTCTACTTCCAGCTCAATCAACTGACTGAGAGCATCCACATATCTCACATCACCAACCAGATTTTGCCATGACACCTATGAGCCAATAGTCTTTGTGCTGTTAAATTAAAAACAATTTGTTTCTACCAACCAACTAAAAACTTGCCTCTATGGAAAAAAAGAGGGACACAGCTTCCAGTAGTGAGAGTCAGGCCACATATTTTCTATACATCATCAGGTGCCTGGTGGCTTTTCTCCTGTAAACTGAAAGTGAAAGAGAATCTTGCTGAAGTGACACATATGGTCATTCTCTGAAAGTCTCAAAAATGATGACCTGGGACGACGGGATCTAATTAGGTTTACTACTCACTCCTCATATACATCTTCAACTTTTCCTATTCTGCAGACTATACATAGAATAGCTTTTCTTTAGTCCTAGTCTCTCTTGGTTGAACTAAAGTGAGACAGAGGGTCTCAACCAGTCCTGGTTTCAAAAAGTCTTCCAGCCTAACCTTCCAAAATGAGAAGATGTATTGTGATAAACTAGCTGGGTAGACATATAACCAGCACTATGCACTAGAAAAACTCATCTCATGCACTTTTAATTCATGAAGCACACACTGCATTTAAACACACTGTGCTCTTTTTACAAAATTCTGACCCAGAGGACTGCTTACCTGACAGTTCATCACCATCAGAACTCCATAGAGAGATATTCCAGGTGTAGACATGGAGGACACAGACATTTTGCCCTCCCTATCAGCAGAGAGATGAACTGCTTGGCAAAGTTATTTCTGCCTCAGGCACATGCCCAACATGCTGGCACTGTAATTTTTATGGCCAATTGAGTCTGACTAGAGAAAATATCCCCTTAGAAAGAGAAGTGGAGCCGTTCTACTAATTGACTAATTTAAATAAAAGTTCCCAAAACAAGTTAGAGTGCCTTGTCAGATTGTTCAATGAATGTTAGTCTCACTTTGTCATGCCTGAATACTCTGATATTTTTGTCTTTTGTTCAATCTTGTTGATGAAGTTGAAAGTAGGAAGCAAGTTTAAGTTAAATGAATAGCCTGACCTTTGAACTATTTAATCAAAACGTACTGAAGTAAGAAGATCAATACAGGGGACTACTGCATCACCTTTAACAGTGTAAATGAACAACTGAGAAATGCAGTTCAGAAGGAAAGCGTTCAGCGTCTGGATTGAGCTGAGTGCCCTCAAAGATGTGCAGTACACGTTTCTTTAATACTGTATTTCGCTAATGAAGGAAAGTGGAACAAGCTCATTCAGGCTGTCAGCTTGAGTCTGCTGCTATACTCAGGACATGCTCTGCTCTCTACATACAACATCCAGTATATCCAATATACCCTTTCCATCATGGTAGTGTACATAAGCTTTTGGGACTCTGCTCAGTCCTTTTCTGCCATGCCCACTGTCACAAAGAAGACCTGAAAACAATGCTGTTACATGCTGCAGCTGTTCATGTACCGTAGCATTTCAAAAGCCCCATTCCTACCAGCAGCACCTGAGTCTACCTTCCCCTAATTAAACTTTTATCGTCACTCCCCACTCTCAACATTTCCTTGTGAGGAGTGACAAGTGACAACTGAAAAACTGTTAGTTTTTTGGACGCCACCTTTGTTAAGCACAAGGCCTTTTTAGTCACAGTAAAAACCATCTAAGCTAAAAGGATGGTAACATCACTCAGCTGGTTGGTCATCAGCCACTTCACATGGGAGTGTGTAATTACAGAGTACATGTAGTACATGGGTTGTAATGAGATTCTGTACAGACTGTTCTCAGGATAAATTGCAATTGCCTAACTTTAGTCATCCCCCAACTTTTCATACAGTACCATCATCATCTGTTGTAATTTATGACCAAATACCTGTGTTAAGGCAGAGCAAATGGCTGCACTCCAAATGCAAGACACAGATCCCAATGGTTTGAATTATGAAAAGGATATATTATCATAAAAAGGTAATTGATCACCAGGAGACGACCTGTGCAGATCCCAGAAGGAGCAGGCAGGTGAGGTGAGTTGGCAGGATTTCAGTTGGAGGAAGGGGGGTGGACAGACTTAGCAGGTTAACACACAAGGAGAGTAGTTTAATCACTAAGAAAAAAAACAAGGCAGTCAAAGAGCTAGATGGCTGAGACATGTTACCAGGTTGGTGAGTACAACAATCTGATGATTGGTGAGGAGATCCAGGTTTATATCCTGTGACTGGTGATTTGCTGATTGGTTGCAGCCACGGTGACTGAGGATCAGGTGTAGGTGAACCATGATTGAGGACGAACCGCCCAGTCCAGACACACACACACACACACACACACACGCACACACACACACACACAAACACAAACAATGATAGACACAAGGAGAGGACTCACAAGACACAAAGGGAGAGGGGAAAAACATGGAAACATAAGAAGAGGAGGCAGAGGTGTCCTAATAACTTGTAAAACTCTTTAGCTGCACTTTTATTTTTCAGTGATAACAAACATTTCCTTGTTAACATCACCAACAACTTGTTAACAATTAGCTTGAAGCACAGCTGCAGAATTAGGCCACCAATTAGCTACAGTTGCTAATTAGCTTTATAATGAACTACTTGATAGCTTTTCAACAAGTCAAGGTACAGCACAAGAAATGTGTCTTTGTAAATTAGCGATATGTTAGCTAGAAATAATTGTCCCATATTAGCCAAGACATTCCTAAATTGGGCTAAATTGGTTTGTCCAATATGGGACCTCCCTTATGCCCATAATGACCAGTAGGAGGCACTCTTACAGACTTTAGATCTCCTACAATAGCAGTAACAAAGGAATGAATATATATATGTATATATGTACGTGTGTGTGTGTGTGTGTGTGTGTGTGTGTGTGTGTGTGTGGGTTGATCATGTTGGTTGAGATTGCCTGTTATCACAGGCCCCCACATGCGGTGCACATCAGTTGTGCATTTTTAAATTGGTGCAAAAAAAAAAAAAAAAAAAATAGATGAAAAAAATCTGGTAATGTCAAGTGTTGTTTGGTAGGTTTGACGTGCAAATATGGATAAACATGCAAAAAGAAAAGACCATCCAGCTAAAACGAACAACACATCAGTTGTGACTCAACAAGCCTTCCATAATTCTCAACTGGCCATGGCAGTGAGTATGACCTAACTCATCATGCTTCCACAGAAATGCTAAAGAGGGCCACACTAGCTCAAGGCTCAAGCACTATTGGTGCATGTTGATTATTTCTTCTATAGAAAATGACGAAATCACAGCAAGTGAAGCCTCATATGCCTACTGCTACAACAACACCGACGGACTTGTTAAGCTCAACCCTGCTTTGTTTCAAAACTCAAACATGTGAAGAAGATGCACTTGAAAGCAACTAAAGCTGAAATTATTACAATAAATGTTTTAAGGCTGATGATGATCTGTCATGTATTTCTCATTGTGTATTTCTCAGTTGCTACCGATACCTCAAACAAGGGAAATAGAAAAATGTTCCCAGCCGGCGTGAGATGTTTCTTTGTGTCTGATGGAGTGCAATGGAAGTTACTTGGCTTTTATGAAGCCAGCGGTGAAACTGCAAATGGCATACATCAAGCTCTGATGAACTGGAAAATAATGAACTGGATATTTGAAACATCTAAGCCTATGCAGCAGATAATGCCAATGTCAGCTTTGGAAACTCCACTCCATTTAAAAGTTATAGTGCCAACAATCACATTCTGATCTACAGCCACTTCTCAGTATCTGCTTCCTGAAAAGAGGAACCATGTGCATTTTTGGAATTTGTAGCAAATCTGACGAACTCGTACTTCAGGCTTCACGTCCCTTGGGGAGACCTGTCCTGTGGAACTGGAAAAAGTTGCTGAGGTTCATCTGTACTTTTTCCACAACATGGAGTGTGCTTTTGACCAACACATAAAAAAAAGCTGGTGGAAACAAAGGTCTGTATCACAGATGTTTAGGAGGAAATTCAAAATGAAGATGCTTCAGCAGAAACAGGATACCAGACCAAGTGTCAGCACAAAGATCCATGCAGCAACAGGACTTTGTGAAGTTTTATGACTCTGTCAATGCATACATTGACAAGTGGTTTGATTTCTCACCAGAAAATGTAATGGTGAAACTCACACCAATCAGCGTCTATGAGCAGCTCTCCTTCATTGACCTGCAGCAGGTGGTGGCTGCTCTCAAAATGATGGAGACAGTCAGTATGGACCAACTCTATGAAGAAATATGGAAACCCAGACAGGATACCTCAAAAACCAGAAGTGAGAAGTAGGCGGCAGTTTTTCAGAACATAAGGAAAGACAGCTCGATCAACATGTTCAGGTTTGTCTCATTTGTCCTCATTGTGTCAGGCTCAAAAGCCTTTGTGGAGAGGATTTTCTCCCCGATGACCATTAAATGTTCAGACGCAAGAAACAGATGCAGCGCAGAGCAGATCAAAACTGAACTTCAGACATGTGTTTTTTGCTTTAAAGGTCCAAATTGTAATTAGATCATTTATTTTGAGGTTTATCCACATAAGCTTACATAATAATACACTTTCACTGAAGCTATAGACTAGTCATATAGCTTATAGAACTGGAAAATACAAATTATTTGCCTCTCCCATTGAATAAGAATGTGAATTTTTACTATATTCTTTTGCCAGGTTGAAAAAACTGCAGCTATTGTTATTGAAGCTATTGTTACTTCCAGATTGTCACTTGTAGGATTAACAAGAAGATGTTGCCTTTTTCTGACCAGCAGTGCAAGAGCCACAAGTGTTTTGACAAAGAAGGGGTGTAAATGGAAAGTTGTATTAGGCTAATGCTTCTAAGCAAGGAACTGTGTTTCACAAACCTGTTAAAAGATAACACAAACTGCATTAAAACCTGCATTGCCAAGGCCTGACAGTTGAGAATTGATCTTCAATTTGACTGAGACAAACTATTTTTATGATGAATAACTGAAAAACAAAGCACTGTATATTCACACAACATAATGTCTACACCACCTTTCGTCTCTTTTTGATTGTGAGAAAGTTGGCAATCCGAGCTAGAGATGATGATGTGGGTTCTTGTTCAAAGTCGTGCTGATAGGCAACTTAATGTCAGTTTTACATTTGTTTTGGATTGAATGTTTCTTTTATCCTCTGCTTCCCTGATACTGTTGTTTCCTCTTTGCCCGTTTTTAAGCAATCTATTACTCTTTAAGTCAATTTTGAAAACTGCTCTATAAATTTGGATGATTATGATGCAGCTCTGTTTTGTGGAGCAGCTTTTCATGGCTATCCTGTTACATCAGCAAGTGATTTTATTTTCCTCATGTCTGATGCCAGCTGTGGAATCAATAACATTCCCAGATGAGTTCTGCTCGCACGTCAGCAATCATTTCATCAGAGCTTTTCAAATGCTAGATGTGGGGCGAGCGTCTCCCTCGCTGTTTGTCTGTCTGCTTTCCTGCTCCGTCCCACTTTCTCTGTTTGGGTTTTTGTTTCTGTTTTCCGCCCCCTTCCCGTTCCACTGGCACAGAGGAGGCCTTGATTGCAAAACTGCACACAGCACAGATGTTGAAATTGTCAGAAACTTTTCTGTGGAGTGGATGTGAAATTTGACCAAATTGAGGGAAGACTGCTTTGATGAAAGGACTGGATGGGGAGATAATCATGTCTAATTTCACTAATGAGGCTCTTCACCAGCATGTTAAGTAGGGCATATAGCGCTGGGGAATGCATGAATATAGGGGAAAAATTGTGGAAATTCTAGGTACTTTCCTTAATTCAGAAATTAGGCCACTGAATCTTTTATTGTAATTGCAATTTTTGGAAACTTTAGTTTTCACATCTTGCAGAAATCAATGTCAGATACTTATACAAATACAACTATTTGTAATAAAAGCAATTTTAAACATGCATTTTTCCCCCTAATTGGTGGAAATGGACTGTCCTCAAAGAAAAAAAAACAAGAACCACTAGCAAATGTCTTCATGTATAGCATGTTGAATTCAGCAATATTACATATGAAAAGTGTTCATCCAAGATAATTTATGATAATATAGTGCTCATAGAGCATTTTGGGGTGATAACTCAAAGACAGGCTGGTTTCCATGATATCAAACCTGCCTCCTGCTTCTGTCTAAGAGGTAAGAGCTCTCTGCAAATACAGAAGCTTGATGTCAGTCAATGTGGTGCTGCTCACACATGAGGCACTGCTTGTTTGTGTGGTAGAGACCAACACAGAGTCATATAAAATAGGCTAGTTAAGTGACAATAAAAATGTTATCAGAATTGCGCACAACAGAACAAGACTTGTTATTTAGTGTCTGTCTTTGAAAGCAGCAATACTGCTGCATTGTCAGTGCTCAGACCTCAAGATCACACTCCCTCTTCATGAGAAATGCATAAAGTTGTCTTCAGGGCTCATGTTTTGGGGGGATTATCCAAATGAGCAGAAGAACAGGGGAATTAGCCAGAGTGTCAAAAACTTTTCTTCTGCACATAAATGCTACTCAAAGCATTCATGTCAAGCTTTTGTGGAGGGTGAACTCATCCAAAATGAAGCACAGTAGTCGAAGATGGACTCACCTGACAGAGAATATCCTGACAAATATCAGATGGATTGCCCTGAAAGTTTGTACAGACGATCATGTTCCCCAGAGGATGAACTGATGATCCTGTGATTTTTCATCTAGAGTCACCAAGCCAGTCAAATTTTTCAATTAGTCAACAAAATATCTCAAGAAGTTTTTAAGTAAAAGTATCAACACAACAGTGTAAATACTTCAAAATACATAAAGTGTCAAAAGTAAAAATCACATTATCAGATTATTAATACTGATACATCAGTGTGGAAAAATGTTGTTGTTGTAGCTAGTTTTATTACTTAGCAACAGTGAGGTAGTTTAGTCCAGTGACTCTACTTTTTTGTAAAATATTGGATAATTATACCACTTTAGGCCTGAAGCAGTTAATCATATGAAACTCTCTAACAAGTTTGAGGAGATATTATTCTGGTTGAACTGCTAAAAACTTGTTTTGAGAAGCCCCACCGAGGCACTGTTCAGAAATGTTGGGAATGACTGGTTTAAAGCTTCGGGTATGTTTTTTATCTACAACATAGCTGATAACTATATTTATCAAATGCAATCAAATAAAAAGAACAATATTTTCCTCTGAAATTTAGGGACTAGAAGTGTAAAGTAACATAAAATGTTCAAGTCCATCCTCTTTGACACACAGCATTGAAAGTAGTAGCAAAAAGGTAGTCCATACAGGTTCACGTGTTCCATGATCCCACTGTTTAATATCAAAGCTGTCAGGGCTCAGAAAGAAAGAGAGTACCTGTGATACGGGCTCTCCAACTGCCTGGAGAGAAAAGAGCTGGAGTGGAGTCACAATGAGCCATTGGTTATATTATTATAATTGGCAAAAGAGGAGAGAGTAGAGAGGAAGAGAAAAGAACTAAAAGAAAGAGAGAGACAAAGGGAGAGAGAAAAGAGATCTGCAGCAGAGAGGAAAATCAGAAATAACCAGGAGGATTATCACAGCCACAGTCTGCTGATCAGAACCTGAGGAAGCAGTGTTTGGTTCTTCAGAGGACACTGGAACATCACACACATCTGTATAAATTCATAACACACACACACACACACACACACACACACACACACACACACACACACACACACACACACACACACACACACTCACACTCTGGCGTTGTGTTGGTAAAGACCAGCGTCAGCATTCTCAGTGGGATCCAGATGGTTGAGGGTAGTGTCCAGGTCGTAGTTCATTCAGAGGCTCCACACCTGCGCTGCTTCTGCTGGACGCAGGTGATAAGATGACATGCACACACACACACAAACACACACCAAGTAAGCAGATACATTCTACTGAGGACCTGTTGGTGTCGCAGCCACCACAGTGGGGGGCTGAAAATCTGCAGTGGTTTTTATTGTAAAGGATGACCTTTATCAGACAAACAGCAGACATCGTTGAACAGAATAAATCTAACTCTTCTGTGAGGAGCTTGTTAACTTAGTGTAGCATAAAGACTGAAAACAACCAGCCTGACTTTGTCATAAGGTGATAAAATCTGCCAACCATCACATAAATGAACTCATCATGTCTTGTTTTCTAATGTCTATAAGGAAATGTAAAAATGACACATCGCAGTGCTACGTGGGGTTATGTGCCAGACTGTTTTTCTGGCCAGAGGAGTAACTTCCTGTCTTGCTATCGTTGAGGTTGCCAAGGAACCATGGGAGATAGCTGTGTTGTGCACAACCCTACATAAAACCTCAAATTGTCCGTTTAGAATTTGTTGTACTGATGAGATACAACAATGTTAACTAATGTACTTCAGAGATGCAGGCAGATAAATTTTGTTCCAGTCAGACTGATCCAGGCTAGCTGTTTCCCTTCCAGTCTTTGCCATGCTAAGCAAACCAGCTGCTGGCTGGAGCCTTATATTTAAAATGAAGATATTGAATAGGCATATTTCCCAAAATGTCTAACGATTGTATTAAAATGTATGCAAAGCCTTAGTTGCTTTCTTCTTTCCAGTCTTTCTGCTCAGTTCAGCTAAGATAAACTACCTGGCTGCTGGCCATAGCTTCAACAAACAGAGTGGTATTGATCTTCTCATCTAACTCTCTGCAAGAAAGAGACACTTCAGCCTCCAAGTTATCCAACTAGCCCTTTAAGACATGCTATTTGGTTTTGTTAAAGAAAGTGCAGCCCACAGTGAACACATGGAAACATACTCATGGAGTTACTTTCACAACATGAATTTAAATATGAACTAAATACAATCATTTAAAGTTAATTTCACTCACAATACACCTTCAAGTGTGATAATGTATGAGTGCTGTAACAGACATGTCAGTTACTGTTTATTATACAATACTGTAAAATACTCTTTGTTACTGAATTATTTTTACTTTTTTCTTAAATCAGGATTGTACTTAGGGGGGATTTTTAAAGTTGCTAGATCCAGACGTCGCTAAAGTCAAGCAGAGGTTTCATGCTGATGCTACTATTTTTAGGCATTTTTAGTCAACAGCTGAGTAGCTGTCACTACATGTGTTTCCTTCTATTAACCACAGCACCTCTCAGCCTCCTAATCAGTTGTGAAATATGAACAGACATTAACAGACTGCATCGTTTAAACTCATTTCCCTTCAGTTTCTGCAGTAAGTCACTCAAACAGCCATCCAACACGATGCTCATTCCACCAAATTTTGTTCCACGCCTCGAAAAACTGCGTCTGCAAATTTGCAAGTGCTTCATGTTTATGTGCTGAGTGGAATGATTGATTTGATTTAAATGTAATCTTGCTGTAACTATGTTTGCATGTCAAAGCCTGTCTAAGTATTAGAATGTGTGCAGCTTTGAGGCAATAAATGGCTCAGATGAATACTTTTCTCCAGTCCCAACAGACAAAAGAAACATGAGTTTCAGGGAGAATATGTATGTTAATATCTTGTGTGATTGTTTTGCACTGATATGTTTATATGTAGGTACGTAGGTAAGTAATTAGAGTTGTATGTATCGCTGTATGCATGTATGGTTGGTTGTATGACTGGCTGTCTGTATGGTTGTTGTGGTTGTTGACAGTTTTATTGAAAGTAGCTGTAAAAAATGGTCTGAAATAGCGTGCATCCATGCGGACATACACATACACACACTTTGTTTCATGCTCGGACTATATGCACTGGTAGATGTCACTGTCAGATTCACTGCCGTGACTGCCAGCCTTCCAAAAGTTTCTAAAATAACATCATTTCAGTGTGCTCAATTGCATGTGTAGAAATGTCGAGGCACAAAATGTAACAGCTAGTTAGTTCCATTGCTGTCATCTAAGGATAAGATTCACTCCACCTTGACTGATTCTAGGTAAAATACTGCTGGATTTGGGGAAACGGAGGGTGTCAGACACAGATAAGCTGTGACCTGTGTGATTACATTTAGTTTAAATGACACCGTGTACTTTTTAATCACCTTGTGATTACAGGGAGGGAGCTGTTCCTAAAAGGAGTAATTGGGAGGGGCAGAGATGTGATAAAATTGTTGTTGGTGCTGGTAGATAAGCTGTCAATGTGTCAGCAGCAATTTGACTGTGCGTGACAAGCATTCACATCTCTGGTAATTGATTATGACACTCTAGCTGGGAAAATATCCAAAAATTGCTGCTTTCGTGGTGGGTGGCTGTTGAGCTATTTTCAAACAGCTGCACATTGGACAACATATGATGCTTATAGAAGCTTATTAGAACAGCGGTGGCTGAAACAAGCAAAGCTCATGTCTATCTTGAAATTCAGTGGTAGGTCAGCTGCAGTCTACTGATGGTAGAAGAGGGTATTTTTAGCCATACAGTCAGTGGGATTGTAATAAATAAAATATACTGACAATTATTAGATGGATTGCCTTGAAATGATGTTCAAATAGTCATTGAATTAATGACTTTGGTGATCCCCTAACTGTTATTCAGTGCCACCAGCATGTCAAATTTTTCAATTAGTCATTGGAATATGTGAAGATTTACGAGTTGGGCTGGTACAAACCTTGGTACAGACTTTCATGGTTCTCAGACAGTAGTTCTTAATTACTTTGGGGATCCTCCAAAGCACCTACAACAAACATTTGGTTGCATTGCCTTGAGTCGCAGGAAAATGATATATTGTATAAACAATAAACTCAATATAAAATACTATCTTTCGGTTCTTCCTAGATCTATCCACACAAAATGTTAATTTGAATTGATCTTTTCCAGAAAATGCATATGCAGATTCATAAACCTGACATGTTTTAAGACAAACTTTATCTTTCCCCAAAACTGACTTAGCATTTCCTCAAAACCAGACTATCCTTTTAAAGCCTCTGGTCCAGATGACCATCTGCATCTTTGTCACTGAGTGAGTCTGTTGGAGCAGTTGGGGGTTAATTGCTGTGCTCCAGAGCACCTTTAACTATACACAACAGCAAAAAGGAGCCTTCATTCACTTTAGTAACACTCAAATTTCAACTGGGATTACACCTGGCAACCTTCCAGCAGCAAGTCACAACTTCTCTTCACTTCTCAGCCTCTGCGATTCACACACAGAATTCACGGTGGACCTCATCTCTCTGCAGTGTGTTTTCTCTGGGAAGCCATCCATCCCTGGCAGTGCTGACAGATGTTTTCAAGGACACTGGCTGTTGGGGAATAAATCAGCAGAAATCCCCAATCTTAATGGTGCACTCCACTCAATCACAGGTAGATCAAATTGCAATAGAAAAGCCATCATCACCTACTCATCTGGTGGCGGGGAGAGGCTTTTTGCTCAGAGATTCCTGGCGATTGCAGCTGATTATAGCCAGCTCGAGTTTAGTGGTATTTATCCTTCAACATTTTTTTCCTTTATTTTTGAGGGGAAAGCCAGATAGTGATGCTGAGTCATTTATGGAAATAAGTGGGAAATAGCAATAGACGAAGAACATAAAACCAGGAAGCATTTTATTTGTGCTTGATTCATACAACTAAATGACACTGTGAAGTGTAGGCTGTATTACAAAGTGTTACCAGATGATTTTCTGATTAAGTGAAAAAACATGCCTCAAATGTATGAAATCCTCAAAACAGGTTGACTGTCACCACAAAAATCCTTCCAGGTCACATTAACCCCACCATATGCATAATGCATGTCTTCTCCCAAGCATCCATAAGCCTCATCGCACAATATGTGCACATCACTCCAGCAGACGAAGCCACTCTTTATGGCTGCAGAAGAGCATTTATTTTGTGGTGGTGCAGCCACTTAGAGGGTAAATGGGAGAGAAAGACAGTGAATAGAAGAAAATGGGGGAATGTTTGATGGAGATGGAGTCATTTGAGTGTCATTTTACTGAGCTAATATTGGCCTAGCTATGTGTTCAGATTACCTTGTGCACATTCTGTGTTAGTCCAGCCTCATTAGAGGTCTCTGGTTAGGTTCTGGCTATTTCTGTTCTATTTCTATTATACTACCTATACACAGATCCACAGTCATGCTATCTGCTCTTGATATTGACGTTGTCAGTGGTGTGTGTCAGATACCTGAGTTTATTGACTCCTACGGGGTTCCTCTTTGACATCCGGCCCCAGAGTCCTGCGAGGGAAAGCAGAGAGGACACAGTAATCGATTAGTTTGTGACTCTGACACGCTGCCGAGATTTTCTCCCATCCTCAAAGGCCATGTGTGCGTGTGTGTGTGTATGTCTGAGACACGTGTGCGTGCTGCCATCTCTGTTTGCGATTCCATATGTCCTGGAAAGAAGACTAACAGTAATCTGCAGTGCAGTAATCTGAACTGTTTGAAGTACCAATACTGTTTCTAATTATGATAAACTGAACATGAAAAGCCAAATTGCAGATCATTTGTTAAATAAAAAAGGATGGAAGCTTGCCAAGAATGGCTCAGTTTCTTCACTTCACTTGAAAAACTCACCATGACACGGAAATCATGTGACAGACACAGCTTTACAGCAAACACACAATTGACATGAATATGGATACAGCCCATACAAAGCCAGTAAACAACTAAATCAACAAGTGTCAACTCAATGTTGCCAGTAAGTATCATTAGAAACAGTTAAAAAAGAAAACAGAGCATTTTATGGTCAGAGCAGTTCTAATCATTGATGTATCCTTGTACAGAACAAAGGGAAGTACCTGTTATGGCCATTATTTAGTGTGATGAATAGCAGATATCTGTTTTTTCTTTGGACAAAACATATTCCTTATCCTTGACTGCAGGCCTCCTTCATGACTTTCTCCAGGCACTTGAATATTTCAGGCACTGATCAACCCATACAATTTGTTACAAGATTTGATTTTCAAAATACAAACTCACTGGGAGGTAGGTAATCTTCTCTGCAACCTAAAAATGGAAGATCATGTCACACATGTGTGAATTGAGAGAGAAGTCTCCTCCATGAAACTCAGTTCAAAGCATTTAAAGCCAAAGATGGCGCTGGATTTCTCCCTCACCTCCCAACCATAGTGCATCTCCACACCAGAGCACTCAGTGCTGCCACAGGTGGCTGGATGATGTACAATGAGAGATATGATTTTAATTATACCATTTTGTCCTACCTATCACCAATAGGACAAGCCTAATCAGTTATGTGAGTTAAAATGGGATGAAATGCACTTTCTTTTATTGTCTTGTCCATTACATCATGTTCTAAGAAAGAGATCACTCAGTAGAACTCAAAGTATTTGTCAGAGTATTTGGACAATGCAAAGAAAAAGATCTTATAGGGGTAGCTCTAATAATGTGACACTAGTGGTTCTTTAGTCATGCTAGCAGCATGTTTTGCAGGCAAAGCCAGTCTTAGAGTCTACCACTCCAGGTGGTCTCAATAGCAATTGACTGGATTGCCATGAAGTTCTGTACAGACACTGATGGTCCCCAGCTGATGAATCATACTTACTTTGGGGATCCTCCTGATGTTTTTGTAGTTGATACTGAAATGTCTTCAGAATTATTGGATGGATTGCAATAAAATTTGGCTCAGAGACTCATTTTCCTCCTCTGGATGAAATGTAATAGCTTTGATCACCAATCATCAACTTTTCATCTAGCATCATAATCAGGTCAACATGTAATTGGGCTTATGACCAAATGCCAAAATATTGTGTTTAGTGCAAATGTTAACATGCTAATACAGTAATCTTACTGTAAGTTTACAGTAAGCATGAGTATGGTACAATTGTGAATGTAAACATGTTAGCATCAACGAACACTGTTGGATGTATCCTATGTTAGATAGGCCATTTCACCCACATAGGTTTACATGCTATGTAGTGACTTTAATGGAAGAGACTCTCTTCTGCCAGAATCTGTTTTGTTCTCACACACTTTTTGCTTTTTTCTTATTTACTTTTCTTCACCTCCTGCACAGCATAAAGTAACTTGGAAGATTTTCTCGGATCTGCTGAGTTTGAATTTTCAATATTGTTCAACAAATGCCATGAGAGGATCCATGACTGAAAGGGCAACATAAAAATATGAAATATCTCCAGCTTCAGCTTACGAGCAAACATCAACCTGGCAAACTCCCATCACATCCTGAAAGGCTCTTCTTCTTCATGGACGTGAGCTGCTTTGACATTCAGGAAACTTTGAGACTTCAATTCAAGTGAATTTCTCCCAATCCATGTTTGTACAGCATTTCAAAACTTTCATTCGACAGTTAGATGGAAGCTTGAGCTAATCAGAAATTTGATTCATTAACCTCTGATGCCAGCTTTTCCATTATATCAATCCTTTGGAAAACATGTTTCCACACTATTTGATATATATATTCTCTATCTGCCTTTTCCAACACAAGCTCTATGATGCTTATCCTCTGCTCGAATATCAAAAGCTAAGATGCCATGTTTTTATTGCACCAGTACATCAAAAAGAATTATTCTTGAGGTCTGGTGGGTTATTTAAAACTCATATTTTCCCCAAAACTTGGTTTAGACACTGCAGTGTCCACTAAAATCTAAAATAAAGCTGCGTTGACGTCAACATGTGTTTTGCATTGGTGGAGTTGTATACTGTAAAGCCACTGTGATGAACAATAAAATATCTCAGCAACTGATTTCAGCAACATCCACGATCTCTAAATGATGAATCCTGTTGACGTTGGTGATGCTCTAAACGTAAAATCTGTAATCCAGAAACAAATTAGGGAGATGAAAAGGAAAAAGCTTTTGTTACACATGAGTAACATATAACAAAAAAATTAAACATAACACAGTAGAAATCTTCTCTGGACAGGACATCATCACAATGTTTCACACTCCTGTTTGTCAGTAGTTGTGCCTCTCTTACATTACTGTGCATCTTTGTCACTTCTTGAATGTGGGAGCCATATTTGCATTTTAAAATGCTGCTTACTCAATAGACCATGGTCCAAAATGATGACAGTGGTCACAGATGAAGGATTTAGGATTTGCGTGCTATTTTGGGAACATTCACCAAAGCTGATTTAAATATTCAAATACAAGTTGCAAATTTGCTCAAGGTTTTTATTTTGACAGACAGTAAGATCTACAAAGTTGGATTTTCACTCCTCTCACTGATTACACAACCTACATACTCAAACTTGCAGGGCGATGAGCTCTACTGCACCAGTCATCCTGGTAAACATTAGGGAGTAAGTATAATGACTGGAAAAGGTAGCAGGAGTGTTTATGAATGACAGATATGCAGCTTATTTTTAGCTTATTGTAGCAGCAATAAGAATATAACAGATTTCAAAATTTAGACTCAGACTTTATCATCCATCTGTCCATATAGTAGTTTGGAATGAAGTATCATATCACAGAAGCCTGTGGTGCTACAGTTAAACAGGTACACACTAGACAGTGTGAATGTGTGCAGTGCACACTAGACAACAGTGCAAAAAGACACTGTACTGTAAGATATTAGTTGCTCAAGAGAATAAGAAAACTATTAATCTTTGAGCAGCACAGTTGAGGAGCTTGACTGCCTGAGGGAAGAAGCTGTTGCAGAGTCTGGTAGTTGTGGCCCAGATGCTCCGTACCTCCTGCCAGATGGCAGGTGGGTGAATGGTTCATAGGAGCAATGGGAGGGATGATGACGTTGGTAGTCGCACATCAGCTACAATATAGTTCTGTGACTGGTGTGAAGTAGATTCCAGTGGTCCTCTCAGTTGTCCTTATTATCCGCTGTAGAGATTTCTGGTCAGCTATGGTGCAGTTCCTAGATCAGATACAGCTGTGAAAAGATGCTCTTTATGGTCCACTTTGTAGTGGTGGTCAGGATGGGAGGGGGGTGGCTGGATTTTTTTGCCTCAGAAGGAAGTGGAGGCACTGCTGGGTTTTCTTGGTGATGGCGGTGGTGTATTTTGTCCAGGCGATGTCTTCCCTGATCTATACCTCCAAAAGCATCAAATTCCTGGGAGTACAGATTACAGAAGAATCTTTTATCATATTTTAATGTTAAAAAGTTTAAAACACAGTATTGCTGATATTGCAGTTCTAAGACCATAGGCAGTTGTCTGGTTCATGATTTTTTAGGATTAGGACTTTATACATGCAGACAGGGAGTAAGGGTAAAAATAGGAATTTATTGAATGAGCAGTGAGTGGAGATTCTAAGTACACAGGAAACTTGTAGCTGGAAAGTTCTGATAACAGCAGGTGAGACATGAGGTACTGAGGTAGAGGCCAGTTCATAGATACGTGGAGTGCACAATGCTCAGGTGGTGTGAGTCCTTGCATTGAGGGCACATGGTGATGGAGGCACAGATGAAGCAACATGGTGGTGGTCGAGGGATTGAGGTTTGAGGCAGGTGGAGGCAAGAGGCTGGGCAACATGGTCGGTGCAGGAAAACTCACTGATGAAAAAAGAGGAAAAAGACACAGGAGATAAGGAATTTGGGACAGACATGAGAAAACAAAAAAACTAGATAATTACTAATATTTTTAGGTAACACTGGTTACCGGCCAACAATTCCACTAAGCAGCAGAAACAATCTGGCAAGGAGTCTTCTGCAGTCCTGAGTCTTTATTCTGTGCTTGATTTTGATGAGTCCCAGCTGAGTAGGAGCCAGCTCCCAGTCACCTGGAGAACCACGTCAAGCCTCTGCCAAAAAAGGAAACACAGGAAACAAAGCCCCACACCTCTCCACAGTACACAAGAAAACCTAAGTTTTCCAAATCACCAGAGTACACCCCATCTAATTGACGCTTCCCAGTGTCCTACCAGGTTTATCTGGGTACTCACGATAGAAATCCCTGAGAAGCTCGGGATCCAAAATCAACTTCCTGCCAATCCAGGACCTCTCCTCTGGACCATACCCCTCCCAGTCCACTAGGTACTGGAAACCATTACCTCGCCGTCTGACGTCCAAGGTCTTCTTGACTGTATATGCCAAATGGTCATCAATGATCTGGGCGGGAGGAGGGGATTTGGCCAGAGGGCACAGCACGCTGCAGGAGACAGGCTTCAGCAAGGACACGTGAAAGGCAGGGTGCACATTCATGGACTCTTACAGCATTGGGATCAATGACTGTCTCAACCTCAAATGGCCCAATGTATCATGGTGCCACTTGAGGGGGAGGTCGCAGGAGGAGAGCCATACCTGCTGCCCTGGCTGGTATTGAGGGGAGGGGGACTTGGTGTTTGTCAGCCAGACGTTGGTTTCTTATAGATTAACGTGTTAGAGCCGCTCTACTGACTTTCCAAACACTCTGAACACGTTTGAGATGAGATTACACTGAAGGGACTGTGGCTTCACTTTCCTGTGTGGGAAATAATGGAGGCTGAAAACCTAGTGAGCGAGTTGTGTGCGTATTCTATCCAAGGAAGCTGTGAACTCCAGGAAGAAGGATGATGAGCTGTAACACATTGTAGTGCTGCCTCCAGGTCCTGGTTTGCCCTCTCTTTGACTGGGGGTCAAACCACCACAAAAATTGTACAGTACTGAAAGGCATAGGAATGATAGTCATTACAGTAATTCCCTTTAAAAAGTCCTCAGTGCCTAGTTTTATAGAATGATATTTGAGTATTGCAGTTGTACTTTAGAGGACTTTCAGTCCATTATCTCACAATCTGGTGCCACAGGAGACAGTAGCACTAACAGATTCAGTGTATGTGTCTGTAGTTCTGGCCAGCACAATGCCAACAACCTTGACATCACCACTCCAAATGCTTTCATCAGCACAAAGACACAGACAACCGTGATGCATGAATATTCAAGAGAGATGAGTCACCACTGGTGTTCCGTAGCACGATAGGGGGAGCTGTGACTGTGACTATGCCTGGGTTAGCAACAATTATTTCACACGTCATCATGTAGACAAGAGGGACACGTTTGTGCAGAGTTTAGTCTCTTTGAATATAGTGTATGATAATACATGTTCATGGCTGGTCTTTCCTGTTTGACTATTCTAAAGACTTGTTTGCATTGCTTTTGCATTTGAAAATGTTAAATGTCACATAAATATATAACATTGCCATTAACTAAAACGTGGAAAAATTGCATAAAACATTTTAAAAAGTACACTTTTAATCAAGCAGACATGGTTATTCAGATTTTGTCACTGTTCACTTCAATGTTCCCAGTACTGGAATTACAGCACTATCGATTTCATCATAATGATGAAAAAGCTTTTTATTCAGTTCAAAAAAGGAGAAAGCTTTCAGTGAATATAAGGTGAACATTTTAATGTTTGGTGCCACATTTCTCTTCGGTCAAAATTCTCTATTCATCCCTGCAGAACCATCATAGATCAATGGTGATCAGTTGATCAGTTTCCTCTTGGTAGCCACACACTCCACACATGGCCTCATTCTTATTCTTTTGCTGCATTTATCTTTATGTGACCCCTGTTTCTTTCCTACATTCAACAATGTTCCCCCCTCCCTTTCTGCTGTCTGGCACCAGTCAAAACCAGCAACACCCTTTTCTTTGTCGATAGGCCTCCGGCTCATTGCTGGGCATTGAGAGGGGCCAGCTGGATATTATTACCACTAATGAGGACTCACAACTGCGGCACAGGGTCTCAGAGTGTGTCTGAAATTATAATGGATTAAAGCCAAATAATATTAGGCAATACTGAAATATCAGAAAAGCATGCCACAAAGGGATTCCCAAAGCTGAACACATCAGGTGCTATGGACCCCAATCACAGTCCCTGCAGCTGCCGGCTTGGAGAGGACAGTGAATAAAACATAAGAACTGCACAGAAATGGAGAAAAGAGCTCCATATACAGAATGAACACAACATTATGATGCAACCCATTTCCCCTGGCTACACACTGCACAAGACGAAATATTCTGCTTTATCTCAAGAACTGTTGTTTCTGTCTTTTCCACCCAGGCTGAAAGAACAACAGATTACCAGTAGAACACTTTAAACTTGTCAATCTCGTTTCCAAAATTTGTCGGGAAGCCACAGCAGGTTGCCAACAAACCATTTTGCATCTCTCAGCTCATTTTTCAACTTCCATACAATTCTCCACCACACCAGCATTCTGTATTTTTCAGAAGAAGCTAAGTTATAGGGAGCAGAGGCTGGCATGTCAGAATGTTTTATTTATACCAGAACAGGTGGTGCATGAGGCAACCTAACAAATGGCCCCTGGCAAAATTGAGGCAACAAAGAGCCTTTTTATGTTACATTACTGAAGTCCAATAGTAATCACCAAACATATCTCTAAACACAGTTTGACTGCAGTCAAAATATACTTTGTAGGATGCAGAGGCAAAACTAAAGGGAGGATAATATCTCTAACAAACATTAACTTCAACTGCTTAATGGCTGGAACATTGCAGTTCTGCTAAATCATTATGAGAAATATAAGAACAACTGTCTGTTGTTATGGCTCACAAGTATGCAGATAAAAGGTGGAAATAAAGGCAGCACAATTATTAGAAGAATGTACATTAAAACTGTTTGAACTGTAGTAGTTAATGCATCATTGAAAATATCCAAAGTTCAAGTGTGAGCTTTAGTGGCCACCTGGGAAGATGTCACATTTTCCACTTCCAAACACATTGAATTGTCGACATTGCTGTGCAGTCTTCTATTAGTCACTTTAAATGTGTTAAATTAACCATTGTAAGTGCTCTAGAAGTTCTACTGTTCTAACAGAACACTGATGTATTATAAGAGCTGACTATGAAACAGAAGTGGGATGAAATTGGAATGACATCATGCAAACAAAAATCTATTTTCCTGGACTTTGAAAAAGTTTTTGAAATATTAAAGCTATATAGGTTAACAATTCATAATACAAAGAGTAATCATTTACCTTGTTTACAGTTTTACAGACATCTCTTTTATTATGGAGGTCAATGGGGATTTTTGTTGTTCCATTGGAACAAATAGGCAGCAAGTGTGAATGGTGACACCATATCCTGCTCTCCATGGAGAAAACTCTATAGCTTAAAGTTAAATTTCTTAGATGTCAGGTTGATTTGGCAGCACCTGTTGCTACTGGTGGGACCAAGTTTTGATCAGTACAGGTCACAGAGTTCCAGGGAAATTGAATTGAATTGTGTTTTGTTCTCCACATCAAGTCTAGCACCTGAACACATTGTTTCCTGTGATCCTTTGTGTGTGGCTTTGCAAATTGAATGCTGAGCAAGAATGGTACTGAAAGCACTGAAAGAGACGGGAAATAACATAACAATACACTGAATTGCTGTTGCTACAAATGCTTAAGTATCAAAAATGATGAAACTCTTAAGGACTATAACTTCTAAATAAAAGTGAGAATAACTAAACTGGAGAATTGACTTGTCATTGGCAGTGCAGCCTATTGTAGCTCTGAATGTATTATGAATTATACTTACTGCATTTTTTCCAAATATGTTATTAAATCAAATTCAGCTGCAGTCCACCAGTCCCTGAAACACTAAGAACCTCTCATACAATATCTGGTCAATATGAGTACCCTGCAGGAGCACACTGGCAACAAAAAGCTGAAACAAAGGTGTCAAGCAGCCCCAGTTTGATGCACCAAGTCCAAACTTGACAGAGGCAAATATGTGGCCACACACCATGCCACATACTTGTGAATGATGTATTGTGCTCTGATTTACTTCACAGTCACACAATAACATGTAATAGTTCACCTGTGCTGGTTCCTACCCATTCTTTAGTTACTTCATTCAGCAAGATAACTGCACACACCATGTAAGCATGACAAAGGACCTGCTCCCTGCCCTCTCCTCTTTGATGTTTCTGCCTCATCACCGCTGTCCTCATCATCACTTGTAGACTGCTTGAATGCATCTGCACAGTTTTCAGCCAGCAAAGCCTTTTTCTTTTTATGGCACACCTTCACTGCATTGTTGGTTTTCTCTTTCTAGCCATGCTTTGGCAACGAGTGCTAGACACTTTCAGTTTCAGTTGTGCCACCTGCTTTTGAAAACCACTAGAAACTACCCTCAGCTTTATACATAAATAATGTAAAACATATGACGACAGTGTTTCTATTTTAATCAGGCGAGCATGGAGATGTCCAGCTGCTTAGTTAGAGAGAAGCAGGGAGGGGAGCCTTGAGGAAATACCCTGTTCAAAACACAATCACAGCTCTGAGACCCCAGCACCTGCTTTGTTATAGCACCTGATGGTGTGCCAGACAGCCTGGCTGAGCAAAAACTGACTAATGGCATAGCTCTGTGTTGCATAAAGGGAAAGCTCATTATATGAAGGTCAAAGTTATTGTGAGGAACTGGAATGAAATGGCACTGCAGCCAACGAGTCAAGTAACTTTCAAGAAGTGGGAAAACTGCATGGAAACTTACTTGGTGACCTATTAATAAGCTTCTAGAGTGTTGCTAAATGGATTGTACAATCCTTGTATATCAAGGGGTGTTTGTATTTAATATGCTATTTTGAGTACATTTCAAAGGACATTCTGCAATTTTTCCAACCTAAATTTTATCACGTTCACACAACTGAGTAGGAAGAAGCATTGGTGGGTTGTTTCTTACAGTCACAGTATCTCCCACTTGGTGTAAAGGTCTATAGAAATGTCAACAAAATGGTGATATGACTGCAGATCCTCCATTAATAGGGTTCACACCGAGACAATACATTTGATTCACTTAATTTAACAGGAATGAGTCCAAGCACTAGCATAAACTAGCCCCCTAGATTAGCTACTGTTGCTAACAGTATAGGGAGTTCCGTGCACGTTTTGTTTACGTGTGTGATGTTGTGGTCGTTAGTGCTTAGCATGAATTGTGTTCATGCAAGAGAAGAAGTAGCAAATGAGACAAGGTTGTTCATGTTATTGTCTTCTAAGGACTCAGATAACAGGCAACTAGTTTGGTTAGCCAGCATGTTGCCCCAGACGTAAATCCATAGGCATTCAGCTACAATAGCCAACCCCCTGAGCTAATTGCTGCATGTTGTTAAGGTTGTCTAAAATTAAAAGTGTAATACCATGTGGGTTGGGTTTGTTAAATTCCAGCTCATATTCAAGCATATATCCGTTTTTGATACAAATGATATAGGTTCATATATAATAATCACATCAAATACTCTATGAATTACAAAGCATTACGACTCACGCTTTATGGATTTGGTGTATGCTATGACAGTGTTATGAGAACGTCCTTGCTCATGAAGGAAGGCAGCTATTTCTGTGGCTGACAGCTGCTGCTAAGTACTATGGCAGTATAGATCGAGGCATCTGTCTCAGGCTGATGATGCAGGCGGCCAGGACTGATGATGCATGTCGATGGCAGGCAGGTAATACAGCTGGATAAGGTAGTTAATGCAGCTTGTAAAGTGCCAGATATATGGATAGCTTTTCCTGGGCTGCGTCAAGGTTGCCAAGGTTGTTCTTCCTGACCAATGAGCTGTGCAAATGGTCATTAAGCTTTGAACCCCCTACACATCTCCCTATTCTCTCTCACATTTCTTTGTACTTTGCCTCTTTTTCTTTCTTTGAATCTCACTTTTGCTGTCATCCTTCCTATATTAATCCCTGTTCCTGTATAAGTAAGTCTCCATCTCGAGCTCATCTCTTCTTGTCAATCTAAAAATAGATGGCATCTGGATAATAGTCCCCTTCGCTCCACTCCCTTCACCTGATTTATGCCAGTAACCAAACTGGCCTGCAAGCACAGAGGCTCAGCAGAATACCAGATCTCACAGTTTGGAGCCCAATAATCATTTCATGCTTGGTCAGTTGGTGAATGGAGCATGATGCCTTGCAAGGGTTATCGGGAAGCAAGGTCAGTGGAAGTTGATTAGCAGCCAGTGAGCAGGGTCACTCAGTGAGGGGTCACCTACAGGCTGCTTTTGCTGACATATATAAATGTTGCCAGGTCTTTAAATTAACTGCGTAATCTCAAATGACTCACTGAATAGTAAACATCTACCACTCATTAGCAAATGTGAGTATTAGAGCAGATACAGTAAATGTTAGTTGCTAAATATCTTCAGAATTTGAACACAAGAACCGTTGCCTTTGGCTTTCATCTTCCATGACCTCAGTGAATGAAAACCTTAACCTCAACCTTGTTTTTGTTATCTTAGAATGACCTCTTTATGTCTACAGAGGGAGCAGGTTCCCTCCCACAGAGTCCGCCATATTGCACCATCATGTTTGTCACTTCAACTCCACAGAGCTTTTGGTATCTTTTACGTCATTGCTTTGGTTTTACAACCTACAATCGTACTGTTTTGGTTCAGTCTCACTCCCATCAGCCAAAACAGGCAGCAATGTGCCAGCACCAAATGGCTGATCAAAGTTGGAATAAGCTGGTGAACATAGTGGAGTATTAAATCATTAAAGAGTATTATATTTCCCTCTGGAGATGGTGGAGAGTAAAATCGAGCCAAAATGAGAGTGAATATTACACTTAAATTCATGACTGCTAATGCTGCCCCTGCTGGGAGAGAAATAAGTCAATTAATGCAAAGTGTGGTCAGATACACACGAAGCAATTTTTTTTAACCTAAATTGCATAAATTTGACCACGACCGCAGTCGTTGTTTATTCTCCACAAGCAGAGAAAGCACTAGCTGTGCAAATGTTAGCAGTGACTAACTAGCTGGGACTGGTCTTACAGATGTCAAAAGTTATGAGGAACGACAGTGTTTTCATAAATTTACTCCAGACATGTCTCTTTTTTTTCTTTTCCCTCTACATCCATGAAGACTTCAGCTTTGTAAAATACTATCTACCTCTCAATTCTCACTGTTTGCACTCATGGCACCCCACTGTGAGCTAAAAGTGACTTTATTTTCAGTGTGAACACAACTTTATAATATGAACTGCTTCCTAAGCCTTAAGAAAATGCTTGACCTAAACAGTCCACCACGGCATAACTGTAACACTGTAACTCGTTATATTAGTGTTATTACCGTTATTACACCACACCAGAGGTCATATGCTAATTTTGTTCCCCTCTCTTCCAGTGACCTCACATCACAGTACTCAGTTTACCTTGTATACTGCTACCTGATACACTTACGTCACGCTGCATCTTGCTGCATCTATTTGTAGTTGCAGTTAGTGTGGTGATAATGATTAAAATGAGCGAATAAAAATAAATTATGTATAATACTTTTCATAATTAATGCATACAAAAAGCTGACTTATATGAACATTTTCTGAATGATTTTCCTATTATTTTCTTGTGCGACAGCGGTTATATCAAATACACAAGATGGCGCACTAAAAGTAATTTGCGGTCTGTGATAAAATTCAAATAAATAAATAAATAGAAAGTATTTCCTAATTGTGTTGAGTAACCTCACTGATGTCATGAGCTGCCTAATCTCCAAACCCTCTAAACCATCTCTCCTGACACAGATGACAGTCTCCAGGGAGCTGGACAGTGTGAGTGATGTAGTGTTCAGTTAAAATCCACTGGTGCAGTGAGTCGTGAATACAGGGACGGGGGATTGTCTAGTAATTCACTGACAGGAGAAACACACACATGGTTCAACTGGCCCAGTCAACTCTCTGGAGAATAACACGGGGCAGAATTGAGTTCAAAGGTCAAATGAGTGGTAGTGACCTCAAGTTGACACCCATCTAGAGATTGCCACTCCCACTGATAATATAAGCATTTATGAAGCTCTGTACATTGCAAGTAGTGCACTTTAGTGAAATGCTGTTCCTGGCATGAGTGTTGCGCAGCTTGACTGGAAAAGCCAGGAAAAATAAGTCTTCAACAAATAACAGAGCAATTCACCTCAGACAAGGTGCACCACACATATGGGAAAATGTAATGTAAAAAAAGTGTGAAGGGATTTAAGGTCTATGACTGACCAGAGCTAATTTTCTTTACATTTCCTCAATATCCATGTATAATAAAAAACCAACTGTAGTTTTCTGTTGTTCAATTGGTTCAGTTCTGCTATAGCTCATCCTCCCAGTGCGTTTGAATTATTACAGCAAGGCGGAAAGATTGTGCTAAAATTCTCTCTATATATTTTTCGTCTTTATAGGATGGGCGAGTTTGTTGATAGTGTTTTGCCTTTGCTAACCAGCCTGTGTTTGTTCATGAGTCGTAGGCTGTTTGTAAAGAAGCTTTGGCAGGAAATTAGCTCCATGTAGTTCAATTTCTCAGCTCCACCGAGAAACCAGCTACCTATAGTATTATAGTATAGTATTCTGTCACACATTCTGCAGCACTGCTTCATAACCTGGTTGTGGCTCTGTAGGTTAAGCAGTCATCCACTAATTGCAGAGATGGTAGTTCCATCCTCGCCACATGTCAAAGTGTCCTTGAGTAAGACACTGACCCTCAAATTTCTCCTGATGGTGAGGCGACTGCCCTGCATGGTTACTGGCTGTCACAGGTGTGTGTGTGTGTGGGTGGGTGGGTGTGTGTGTGTGTGTGTGCGTGTGTGTGTGAATGGTGAGTGAGAGGCAAATTATACAGTGCTTCAGATTGAAGTGCAATATATATGTAGTGCATTTTCAAAATCCACACAAATAGATAGTCAGCACTGGACCAAATACTGTATGGTGTATTCTCAGCTGTGCCCTGTGGTAATCTGTGCATTAAAAGAGCTTTCAATCCATTCTGAGAGTCACATCAGTTTGTTAACTTTTGGATACGACTGTTAAATGGCTGCAACATTTTAAAGCACATTTCTCATTCTGTTTTAATTAAATTGAAAATGTTTTCGTGCACCCTCATCACTTCAGTGGCTCAAGATGTTGCCTGCACTGCATCAGGTGTTTTGATTGGCAGATAATCAGGTGGATGTGATTCTTCAAAAAGGTGGCTGATCCCCATCAGCGGGTCACTTTCTGCTGAGATATTTTAGTTCGGGCTGGACTGCTTCCAAAGGAACTCAAAGATTCGTATCAGAAGACATCTGATACAAAGACATCTGTCTGCCTGTCACCAAACAGAGCTTACAAATCCAACACAACAGACGTCTTCAGGGTTGACATTTCAAGATGTTAATTAGAATATGAAAAGGTTTGAGCATTTTCAACAAAAGTGATACACCAACAGAAATACAAGAAACAAGAATCCAAATTTCCTTTCCACTTTTTCAGTGCTGCAGGTTTTTCCGTATTGTGCAGACTTTACAGTGTTTTGCTGGAGTTCAACATTAAACACTGAGATAAATGAACATCACCAACAGACTAATGAGGTGGTTGTGAGTACTCTAATTTGAAATGAATGAATCTCTATTAGCATTCAACACGTGAAGTGAATGAATCAGTGGAAGCAGTACAGATGTCATATCACACAGCCTGATTGCAGGTGACAGTAGTTTGACACCAGTGAAGAAATTATAGCTGCCTGTTCGAATCACTCAGGTGTCTTTTAAGTGATTGCATTTTAGTGGTATCACTTAAGTGCTCAGTTTTAGTGCTTCAACACTTAGGTGAGTATGTACTGTATTACCTAGATTACACTCACAAATTACAAGGATTACAAGTTTCTTTTTTCTATGCAGCAGCTGGTCGGCAGAGTGGCAGAGCAGCTGTCCCCGAAGTGATGGTCTGCGTTCAGGAGAAAGTCCTTACCAGATCTGAGCTGACCTTCTGCTCTGACCTCTCCAGATGTGGGCAAGCAAGAGAGGAAGTATCAATAAGCTATCACATCAAATCAGAGTCTCATTTCTACGTTGGTTTGACTCACCTGGAGGCCATGATGAACATGTGAGTCATGATGACAGCTGTCTGTCATACCAATATACGTCGAAGCTCAAGGTGAAAGGTAGTTAGAGGCAGTGCGGTACTTCAGTGCAATGCCTAAGTGCAGCATTTGAGACACTGTCTAGACAATCACCCCCACCGGATGTCTGCTGGTACAGATTTAGGTTGTTTTGCTCTGTTTCCAGACATCTGGGTTGGCCATTAATAGACGCTGTCCTTCTTTCTGAATCCTCAGCAGGGTGGTGTGATTCCCGATCACAACCTCCAAACTGATCCAAATGTCCTTGTGTCGCCCCAGAAATAGGCCAGCAAAGGTGACACCTCAAAGCTGTAAAATATTAATCTGGCTCCTGGTCAGGAAGGTTTCTTGTTTTTGAAAATCAATAATTTACTCTCTGGGTCCTGGTTATAATACTGTCAAAGCAACGTGGTTGATAGGATAATACATCTGAAACTCTAAGTGTTATTTTTATCACAGGGGTGATACATTAGGGTTACCTCCAACGGGGAAACATGATGGTGTTTGTAGAAAAACTACATGATTTGTCTGCGTTCTCAGCTTTAAAGGTATCCTGTTTTGGACACTAGTGGCACTATGCAGGCATGTTTTGATGAGTGGGTCCTCAGGCAGAAGTACTATTTCTGCGTTTGTTCTCAAGAAAACTCCTCAGGGCACCTTTAAAGGGAGGGCATGTAACAGGGCTGCCACCGCTCACGCATTGATTGTGAGACTCACACCCTTTCCACATGCTCTCACACCACATATTCATTTTCTCCCGCAGTGAAAAACAAATTCATAACTGATAATGTTGCGGCGCTAAAGAGGACAGTGACAGCACAGGGACAGACTGCTGAGCAGCACAGTGCAACAGCAGCACTGTACAGCAGTGACTCATTCAGGCCATCAGGGAAAAAGAAAGAAATATAGACAAATCTGTTATATTAAGTGATCTATTCCCATGTATGCTGTAATCTCAGTGAGCGGCTCTTCCGGCAGCAGTATCTCTCCTCCCACTGACAGTCAGTTACTGTGGACATGGAAACCTCTGGGTCTCTGTCAACTTCCTTGTGACTCCCAGTAAGAGGTTTTTAGGTTAGTATCATCCAAAATTATGAATGTCGTTCAAGCTCAATACAGAAATCTAGTAATATAACTAGTAATCTCACATATTTAGCAAGACTTCTGTGCTCAGTCATTATGTGCAAACAGAACAAAATCTGAACATCAGGCATTTTTCCAGAGCCCAAAACACACACTTTTAGTTGACAGAGGAGCACATACACACAACTTTTTCCTTCTTCTATTTCTAGGCTTGTTTGCTAGTTTAATAAAATCTAGCTTGGTAGTTTTCAGTGCAACATCTGTTTTTCTCCTCCGTTTACTTTTAATACAGTCTTACTGTTTGTAGATGTAACTCTTTGCCAATCATCCAGATTCAGCAGAGAGTCCCATTTTTCAATGCCCCCACCCCCTGTCCTCCCAGTTCCACACTTTGGTGACAAAATTACGCCATAAATTCACTAGAATGGTTGGGTTTGGTCTCCTGTTATAATGTCTGGAGGTTGGCAAGTTTGCTGATCAACCATAATTATTCATCACTGACCGTGATTGTGCATTTGGCTTTTCATCTATAAATTCTTTAAAATCATAGATTTTATTATTTCCGCCTGAGCTGTTCCTGCAGTCGCACATAAGTCAAACAAAATGTCAGTGCCAATGTTTGGCTAGTCTGAGCGGTGTAGGCTAAGTGCAGTCCTGCTCTTCAGAAAACAGCCCACATCCTAAGCATATAAGTTCAATCACATCGTTGACATTTTTTCCATATCCTGCCTCGACTTCAGTAGCCCTGATCAATGCCAACACGAAACATATAGTGGTGTTCATGTTTGTGCATCTGTACAGGATTCTCCAATAAGTCAGTTTTCCACAGCTCATTGTATGACACTGACACATGAGGCAGGTTTGTTTTCTTCTGTCCTTTTCCCCATCTTCAGCCTGCTCTCTATCCCCCCCCCCCCCTTCCCCACTCTTCATCTTCCCTCGGTCCCAGGTGAAATGATGATAGAAGCTGTCCCTTTCCACCCCCCATTCTCTAGCAACAATATACGAAATAAAGCACACTATAGCATTTAATTAACTGAATCAACATTTCAAATGAATCATGCTAATCCAGCTTGACATGATCTACTTTCTCCATGTCTCTGAGCACCAACACAATTAAAACAGGGGGGAAAAAAAAACATAAAAGATTATTACATGGACCAGAAGACACAAGAGCTACTCGGCTGCATGGGGGAGTTCATCTTGGATCCATTTTAATGCCCTGCGTGTGAAACAGTGGTGTGTATGAAGGGGCAGCAGGAGAGACAATTGCACTAGCCCTTTATCCTGATAGCACCCGAGCGTCCATTTCCACTCCGCTTCCGCAGCCTTAAACACATTCACATAGATTGGAAAGCTTACTTTTGATCTTTTATTAAAATATATTAATAATGAAGACTTTGGAATGAATTGCAACCTTGGCCGTAGCTATGATTGAGGACAGATGCCATGTCCATTAGTTTCACGGTATTTTGCATTGGTTGACTGTAGCAACACTGGATATTTAAATTTGAGAACTTCCACATCAGCCTCTGAAAAGATGGCTCCAGTTATTTTGCTTTAGACATTTCTGCGGCAGCGCTAATCACACACACAGACACACAAGCCTACATATGCTAAAAACCCCGGGTTCCTGCAGGTATTCACAATATTAATGAGTGTATTGTGTTTGCTTAGACCATTTGCATTTCATTACATAGTGTTGATTATGCTGTATGTGTAATTGGATATGCAGGACACGTATTACTATGCACAGAGTGATTTATATTAAATTCAGAAATTGTGCAAATTACCAGTTATCATCATGTAATGCTTCCATCTTTAACAATGTTAAATTATTGCACCAAACAGCTTAAATTCAAGGCATAATGTTGAATCACAGTGACTGAATAAGATTAAGAAATGAGCTTTTTGTTGGCTAGGGTGTGCTTAAAAAGCAGGTGTCAATAAATGAGATTTTTTTCTCCCAAGCCTCACATGCTGCTGTATTTGTAGGTAAGTCACTGCAGTACCGGAACATAACTGCTACCCAAGAAACTGATCTAATTATTCTCTATCACAGCTCAGGCATTGATTCAATCAATGGGATTGTTGGTGATTGATTTAATTAGAGTTTGCTTAATGCCTGAGAAGCATTAAGCCCCCCCCCCCCATTTGTTGTTATTTTGGTAATTTGATGAGTGATGCCTCTAACACTGGAGCTGTTGTACTCTGGATCCTGCTGGTTTTCAAGGAACATACTTCTGGGCTCTTCATCACAGAGTTAAACAGGTGATGGTTGAAGTGAAGTGACAGTCTGAACAGAGAGAAATGAACGCAAAATGAACAGGAGAAAACACCTGTACTGCCTCCAGCAGAACAGCCATCAGCATGGCAAAGGCTACATACTGTCATGGTGAGAATCAAGCATAGCCAGTTAGGATATGAGGGAAATTAACCTCTCCTCTGCCCCAAGCTGATGCCATCTTGGCTTGTTATGCAGTGGGCTATCATCCAAGAGGAGCCAATCACCTGTGAGAGCTGGTAGTTGGTGAACCAATCGTCTGCTCATCCCAGCAAACAGCTATCTGCATACACATGGTCTGAAGCACATTAACATGCCAAAATATGACTGCAGTCATAAAAGTTTCCTTTTTGGTTATGACTCCCATCAGCCCATGAGTTCAAAGCACTGTTCCTATGTACAACCTCGAGCCATTGCGTCCCAGCTCTATGCTGCTTGGTGATTCTAAGCAGGTTTTTAGTATGTGGTGTGTTGATACTGGAAAAGTGGCAAAATGAAACATACTCAAAGCACACAGAATGCAAACTAAACCCGGTCGATTTGTGCCGTCGAGGCACACTGTTCTCCCACAATGCAATGCACAGAGGAAATGTAGGAGCTGCTCACAGCTGGAAAAAAAAAATCTAATAAATTGTGGCTTGTGGAAAACATAAAAAGAAGTATTGAAAAAAAAAAGCATGTTGATGTCTGTTTCACTGACAGAAGCATCACAGTTTCATTACCAGCCAGCATCACACATATTGTATCATTTCCTTTTTGTATTATTTAGACGCGGGCGTAGGACCATAGAAAAGAACAGGCATACATTTTTAACCATCTCACAATTCTACAGCTGTTAAAAGGAAACCAATACATTTTGTGCTGTTGACCATTGTAACTCTTAGCTTTTAGCATCAGCTACACAGTGGTGTGGTTGTCCAACAACAGTCAACAGAATGGCAGCATGTTATTTGTTGACCATGTGGTCCATTTGAATTTCAGCATCTAGAAGTTACATAAAACCTTCAAATTCATATGCTAGTTTTAAATAATAGACGTAAAATGTTGATTGACAGGAGAATAAATATTTGAAAGCAGAACAGAATGCCATCTGCATTACATCCAATGCATTTCCACTATAAATTAATGCAGAAAAGGCACAAATTGGTGACTAAAAATTCATCAGAATGCAGGACGCTCCAAATTTCGAGTCGGACGACCACCAGACCCCCACTGGACTCATGAAGCTAGCACATGCCATATGTAGTCCATCAGTGTTGGAGGAAGGAGCTCTCTTACATGTAATTTAGTGAAACCTACATACCCTTTACTTAAAGAAACATAAAGACAGATGAAATATTGGAACAGAACAAAAGACAGAGGAAAGGCAAAGACACACAAAAAGAGACAAACACACGGGAGAACAGGGACTGCAGTTTACCTTGAGAGAGCAGAGCTGCTTGTGTATCCTGTCTGATACATTCTTGTCCATTCCACGCACATCCAGCACTTCATCTCTGTGGTCATTCTTTAGACCATGCTCTGATATATTTTGATAACTATTTTCAGGTGTGTCACTTCCTGTCACTGCATTGTTTTTCTCCTTGAGTGTCTTTTGGGAATCGTTGCCTTTATTGCGCAGTGACAGTAGACAGCTGACAGGAAATGATAGGAGACAGAAAGAGGAGGGTAACATGCAACAAATTCTTTGGTTCGATTGCTTGGCTACAAACTCCTGAGCCACCACAGCACCCCTGGAACTGCCCTTTAAATTAATGCCGTTGCTCTTTGTAAAAAGTATGGATGTATGGATCTAGAAATATGCACCATTTGAGTGCAATATAAATGCATATAATACAGGTATTAAAACTAGTTTTTGACACAAGACCCTTCTACAACACAAGTCTCAAGATTAGGGAATAATGCAGAGCCTGCTCATGCAATATCACTTGATACTGTAATTTAGTGATGAATTTTCATTCAACATGTCTGCAATTAAGTCAATTCCCTGAAGCGCTTGGGGCTCCTAAGAGTCTGGGGCTAGAAACCTTTACTCTGTTGATGATTCAGCCACGCTCACTGCATAAACCAAACAACAGCTCATCAGCTAACTTTAATGATATATAATCAGTCTAAGCAGGCAAATACTAACTGCTCTAAAATGACTTAATCCAAAAAACAAAACAAAACACTGAAATGATGATTCTGAAGCAGCAGACAGCACCACTACAATAATCAAGAACAAAATAACATGTCTAACCAATCATGGGTGGGCGTAGCTTGCTAATGGTCTTGATTGAAACTTTTCTTTGAGGAAGTTGAACTTTTTGATGAAATTATCATCTGCGTGTGTGTGTGTCTCTGTGTGTGCACCTGCACCGCAACATCTGTGTGGTGAGGACACATCTGATTAATGCAGCACTCCAATCATTTGCACAGAAGCAGCATCTCAGAGGCTTGGATGCTAGCTGTTAATTGCTTCAATGAGAAGAGTGCTAATGAAAAACGGAGAAAGTGTTAAAGGGAAGAGATGTGGTGTCGTGCCAGTGACAGTGCTTGATTTACTTATGTGTGCTTGTACACTTTTGTGACACACCAACACCTTATGAGTCCTGTCATATGAAAACAAACTGATTTACTATTTCCCTCTTTTTCAGTGCTGCAGGTGAACCACATCATTACACCTCTCAGCCATGACTGAGCCTAACGAGCCATCTCATTATCACCAATATCTTCCTTACATCACTTATTATTTCTACAATTATTACTTCTAGACATGTACTAAGGTGTCATATTTGATGTGCCAACACACCTCACTCCCTTCATAAGAGGTTTTCTCTCTGGTGCACGGTGACATACAGTTGGGCTGTGACATCAGTTCTTGGCATTTTTGTTTAGAAAACAAAAACTACTGCTCCTGATTTGTATTCTTTATTTCTATATTTCAGACTTCATGATTTTTTGCCATGTATTTGCAGCCAAGATCTTGTGCAATGCAATATCTTTGTGTATATCATTGCCTTCTGTTGTGATCATCATCTTTTATAGTATGTGACATCCCACTCTTCTCTGATATGCCTCATTTATCAAATTTCAGCTTGTTATTCCTTAAAAAAATCTAAGTGTATCTCAAAAAGCAAAAAGACTGAGAAGCAGTGGAGGAGAGTGCTGTAGAACACACATCCATGCAGAGTGAGGTAAAGATGCCAGCTGATTTTTGCTGTTGTTTGATTCCTTCTCATTCGACCTCTCTTTCAACCACCATGGCCACATATCAAGGATGCTCACTGTATCTGAAGAAGTGAACATGGTGTTGTACATTCTTGGACAAGACACACAGCTGACTCTGCGTTGAACCCTCAATCATAGCTCGTCTTTCACCACTTGCATGATGGTCACAGGTGATCCCAGAGGAGAGGAGATCACAGAGGAGCAGTATTAGCAGTATTAGGCTTAACTTTTAAGTTTTGTTTTTTTTTTCCAAAAAAGTGCTGAGCGACAAATCCAGTGACTTTTCAGGCAGACTGTAAGACCTCTGCTTTGATGAGTTCAGTATTTCTCACTGAATGTGCTGATGTTGCTGTGACTCTCTGGACTGACTGTGGAGAGCAGCAGCATAATCAATCGACCAATCAGCAGCCAGACAGAAACATGAATGACTTGTAAATGTGCGTACTGAACGACCAATCACTGGTGCCTATTATTTATCCGGTAAACTCCTTCTCATTGTTTTTGTTCTAAATGGTTTAACTTGACTGTTTAAATTTAATTTAATCAGCAGACACAACTTACACGTTTATTCCAGTGTCTGGATCCCCATGATGCATATTGCATATTGATACGATAATAGTCACCTGAAAAATAATTAAAGCTAATGAAAGAGGGAGTTAGACTCACTTCAGTTTAACTTGGCTTCATTTTTTTTACTTTCGTTTTTAAAAAATTTCCAAAAAAAAATTCTTATTGAAATGAATGCATTACATAATCTAGCAACATCTTGTGACTTCTTGAGCAGGCTTCAGCTACTTTCTATTGAAAATATTCGTCATCTCAGTATGAAAGTGACTCAACCTCACTCTAGCGCCAACAATATCGTTCTTCTTTTGCTTCCAGTCGTGCTCAGACAAACACTCTCTGCTCCTTTGGGACAATCATCAAACATGCTGAAGATGTTTTCAGACTATGTGAGGCTGATATTGTGTGACTGATCTCTGTCTGATGGTTCTGGCTTCAATATGAGTTTGTTGAATTGGGTGAGTGGCCACTATGTAGTTCTGATATTCTAATAGTTATAGTGGAGTCATAATTAGGCACCATAGTGTAAAGATTTCACAGTGATAGCACTGCAACACAAGATGATATGTCATCATTAGAGCTGTCATGTTTTAATGACATACTCCATAGAAATTGTGTGAGCAGTTCATTGAACTTGAAAGGCTGGCAAACAAAATGCCTTTGCTGCATCACAAAATATGTAAAGTGTTATTGAAAGGGAGAAGACAGAGCCTTTCATCAGCTTGGGTTACTATACCATATCCACTTGCACATCCAAATGGACATGTACTGTTTGTCCTCAGTGATCAGAGACTGCATATGTCCTCCTCTTAAGTTAAAAGTTCCAATATTTCATCATTCCTCTATTTCTTTAGGGTTTGCCATTGAGTGGGGAATGGAGTTATAGTCTTAGGGAGTGGAGCCTGATTACTACACCCCCTGCCATGTTCAGTCTCCTGTAACAGGACATTCAGGATGGCCCACTCCTCATCTACGCACCCTGCTAAGCAGAAGGTAGGGGGACAGCCACTGCCAGGCATCGCAGCTTCCACCCTGCATGTCCTTCCTGCTAAACACAAGGTGAGAGGAAGCGCAGCCAGCACAGGCACATTTCAACAGCACAGATATACAGAAATGCAAAGACCTGACCAAAAAACCTAAATGCATCACCTATCAACCTGTCTTCCAGATCAAGTCTTTGCACAAAATATCTTCCTTACATCCATCTAATCTGTGTGCTAAGGATGGACCTGCAGGAAGCCCAAGGGCCAGCTTTCTCTAAAAGGCTAAATCAGTAGGCATGTAATGAGGGATAGCTTAGCTGAGGCACCATGTAGCGAAGAGCATATTACAGGACAGGTGTATAAATGACATTTCCCCTTCATATGGCCTTGTCATGCCTCCTCAGATGTCCCCTCATCCTTTCCCCTGGTGAGTTATCTCCTCCATCGTGTCAAAGGAAGCTTCATATTTATGTCACCCCTGCCAACATGTCGGAAGGCAGCATACTTGAAGTTGTGTCCTTCGCTTCTCCACCTCCTCTCTGGATCTGCCCTGTTCATGCACCTTAACCTTTAGATGAACCACTCACATTGACTGTCACTCTGTTACAATGGAAAGCATCCATCAAGGCCCCCTACCCCTTTGACCCTGGAAGATGAGTGACATATAGAAATGATGGAAGCTAAACTCAGGCTTGGAAATCTGACATGTGAATGATTAAATAAAGTGTGTACAATATGTGTGGAAGTACGGAGGTTTGAGAACATTTGCAGCCTCAGTGTGATCCAGCGAACACTGAACAATTGTTAGACATCTTCATACCTGGCATCATACCTGAGTGCTTCCAAAGGCAACTGGTCTTGTTTGTGGTTCTAGAAGATGTTTTGCCTCTCACCCAAAAGGCTTCTTCAGTTCTAACTGACAAATGGGAAGTCCCAGGCATTTGTCCTGTTGCAGGATCATAGATCCACAATGCCAAATTACCTTTAAGTGTCATAAGTTGTAGCAGTGTTATTGAAATGTTGCTGAAAGCTGACAATAGCATTGACTAGCTAACATTAACATAAAGGTTTTTGACAAATATTTTGTTGATTGATATTAGGCTAGTTTAAATGTTAAATATTTTTCTTAATTACAAATGGAGGAATTAAGCCAACGTGAACAATCATCTTTAGCTTAATTTTTGAAAATTCTATTGGTGCAACATTGACATTATCACCTTTGAGAACAATTTAAGAAATAGTTGATAAAGCGAATCGGGAAACAGTTGCTTTATTTACACATCCAGCAGATACAGTACTTACCTTGCAGACCCTTACTTCAAGTTATGCATTTGTGGCCAACCTACAGTCGTTTCAGACCAATCAGCGTCTTATGAGGAACTACTGACAGTTACAACTGTGGTTTGACTGTGCTGACAGCAAGATAAGTGACTATTAATGCTTGCTTTGCATTTTGGAATTGTGTTGTTCACTCTGCTTTAAACTGCTCCAATATCTGCTTATAACTACTTTTGTCTGCTGTTTGGTGCTGATCAGGTAGCTTCCAGTGAGTTTTTGGATCTTTTTCCAGCCGCCTGCTACATCTGGAAACAATGCTGAGAGTGATGGAAGACAATCTAAACAGAAAGGTTGTGGCTGGTAAATCGAAATCTACACGCTGAAGGATGTGGAACCTTTGGTAGAGCTGGGGGGAACTGAAGATTCAGGTGAATGTGTGAATGTGTGTGAATGTGACAGGATTGGGTATTATTTTGTTTTTATGTTTCTGGTATTTACCCTATGAACCAGAGTTAAGAGGGGAGTAGTAAGTAGATCAGTACAGTAGTAGGTAGAAGATAAAGTATACAAACAAACTCAAAAACATTCATTCATTATATTTTGCCATTGAAACATTTTAAGGAACAAAACAAATTTCAGGTGAACAGTCTTTCTATGATGAGCATGTTTAGCACTATAGCCATTCTAGCCTCAAGAAAATAACAATCCTTATTATGTATTGTTGCTCATAAGGGAGGCTGAGCAGAGGGAAGGTGTGTGAGAATGCTCAGTTTGTATTTTAACAGCCTGTACTTTTAAGATATTATATTACACATTTCCTTTGCTTGGCTGTGTAATTGTGCCATTGAAATAACCAATTTGGCTTGGTTCAGTGCACATAATAATGGCCGCATCCTCCATCGATGGCATTGTGCTTTGATTGCACTGTCACCTTGTCATTACTACTTTTCAGAAAACAAATAGCAATTTAAGTTGCCGCTCGCTTATATGAGATTGTCTTGACATGCCTTCTCTTCTTGTCCTGTCTTACTCTCTCCTCCATTTGCTTTATTCTCTGTGTGACTTAATGAGGATCGTTTGTACGAGCAAACAGAACCGGCACTTGCTCTTGTGCTGACATTGCTGTCACTGCAACAGCATCTGTTTGTTCTCTTGGTGTCTTTGGTCTCTCTAAATATAGACTGTGATGCTTTGAGGACATGATGAAGGTGTCTCAGATAGCTTTTGAGCAGTGATGTTGAAAGCAGATTGGTGCAGAGAAGTCTTTATCACAGACACTGATTTATGAAATGAAATGTATATTAATAAACCATTTAATGAAAGCACACATTGTTTGTCCTGGACAGTTTTTTCCAAGCAGTCCACAGTATCTTCTTCCTCGGCTGTGTAAACTCCTCTGCCTCGCATGCAGCATGCAAAAGCCCTTCTGCCCTGCGGTGAGGACTTTAAAAACATGCTGCTTTCAGATGCAAGCACCCGCTGTCTGTAAGGTCTGACATGCCATGTTGAGGAGATGGATTTGGGTAATGGTCCAGCAACAGTCTGGGCATTAAGCTGTCGCACAGAGGAACCCACAGGGAGAATGGGAAAAAGAACAGTACCCAGATCTCCTACAGACCTTTGAATGGGAGATGGAGGAGGTTTCCCCCCACGTCATTTCACTGATGGCTGCTGAGAAACACTCAATGATGTTGTAGTGGAGATAAAAGCTCTGTCACAGTGCATACGAGTGAAATACTGGCAATGTGATATAATGGTGTTTTTAGTCATTGTTGGTCTCATTGCTTTCCTACATTACACAGGCTGGATACATTCAACATCTCTTGCCTTTAAAATTTTTTCTCTTTTTTTTATTATTTAATTTGAAAAGTAAGAGCAGTATGATGCAATTTTATCCAAAGTGTTTTCCTTTGGATAAAACAGCTTAATGGTCCCCTGTGGAGTTTTTGGACCCCTGTCGCAATACACAAAAGGACGCACATTTGCGATTTTGGTAATGCAGCAACAAACATAGTAATGTGCCAACAAAGGGAGAGAAGAGGAAGACTGCTAGCTAGCCAACAGGACATAATGTGCAATTTAAGATTTAGAAAACTGGCTTTGAAAAACTTCATTAGGAAGGAAATGCACTCAGCATGTTTTGGTGAGTAACACTGAATGTAGCTTTTGTTTGTTACACGTAAAAAAAAAAAAAAAAAAAAAAACCTCCACAGGGCCCTTTAATATAAATTTCAAAAATGCAAAAACCCAATCTCCCAGTGTATAGTGTCATTAAAGTCTTCATTCATAAGTTATTCACTCCATGTCCATAACACAAAGTACATACAGTCATAATTGGTTATCAGTGGGCCCTCACTGCTCACCAGGTTTGTCATTTCATAATGATCATCTATCACAGAGGGTTCTAGGTGGGCAATGAGCAGCAGGATTTACATTCACAGCATTAGACAGTAACTTGGCTGTCCTAGTGGCTGTTGCTATGCTACCATACATAGTAAATCCAGTCAGCTCTGTGTTTGAGCTGAATTCAACCTTACATTTCATGCGATCATCTCTGCAATACTCCACATGCTGGTAATACTAACTGCAAACCACATAATAAGATATAAACTTAATCTACTTTTTCGGCTTGCTCATGTGATTGATTCATAGCATTGCATGATAGATCCATAAATGTGTTAGAAACGAGGGTCTCGTGTGTCATAGTTTATATTTTGTTTGTCAGGCATATGTCCTCCTGCAAGCCAAATTCAGGACAGATTTGTATTTTCAGTTTTGAAACCTTACTTGATCTGTCTATATTTTTTTATTTGTCAGACACAAAATCTAATAACTGCTCCTCTAATAACTGATTGAAAAAATGTATTGAGTATTTTCCCTGCTACGCCTGCTCTTTAGTGAAAAAGTAAACAGCTGCAGTGGCATGGTTCATGTCAGTATCATCAGTAGGATTCAGATTAAACTACATTATAAATGTCTGACTGACTGAATTTTAGTAAAGATCACTTTGATTGTTTTATGGATAAGCACTCTTTATAATTTATACAGGTATATGGGTTTCACTGTGTGTTCCCTTTGTCTAAATGTAAGGGCTATGTGGACAGTGGCAAGGGTGGTAGGACTGCCCATAATTTTCCATATTTTCAAATCCCAGTGTTGACAGGTATGATCTTATTTCTGTTCTCATCGCTCCACATAGATCTGATGTTTTTGTCTGCTGTCACTATTAGTCTCTTCAGTGGAGAAAAAGCTTCAGTGAATGTTTACGTCGCTGAAGTTAGATAACTATTTGTCTCACTGAGGCTATAGCCATCAGTATAAGCAGTGGCCAAAGTGCAACAGAAGTGGTTTGTGAGGTCATTAGTTGAGTCAATGAAAAAACTGAGGCTGGGAATATCCTCCCAGCTCCAAAATGTAACATAGCTTTTTCCAAGGCACTGTATTTCCAACAGCTCGAGCTGAGTGTGTTGTTGTTGTACTGGGAGTTTGTAATTGTACACTGTATGAATGTTAAGCAAGGAGAAGAGCATGTTGAATTCATACCTTATACTCTACATGGAGATAACGACAAGCCCTGGCTGCTGTCTTGACATTTACACTGTTACTCATTGGACAGATGGATGTCTAGTTAACTGGCTGGGTTGTGAGCAGGCTTGCAAGGTTGATTGGCTACCTGTCTCTCTCTCTACCTGCCTCCCACACAAGTTGCAGGGTGTTATCCAGTGGTGTGTGACATGTCCATTCTGAGTGTTAAAGCATAGGGAAAGGCCAGTGTGTGTGTGAGTGTGCATATACACATGTGGAGGCTTGTCTTCTAGTGGCTGAGTTTTTGCCTCACACAAAGGCCTCTTTGCCTCCACTGAACTGTGAAGTGCAGCAATTTATTTTTACTAGGGCCTGATGGCTCGTGAATGGGTGTGAAGATAGCAGCTGGGCTATGATACATGGGCTTTCCCGTGCTCACCTTGGGGTCCCCTTTTCTGCTCCATATCATTACAAGAGCTTCTACATTATCACAGCGGGAAATGGAAAATGCTTTGTTGGAATGTGGCTGAGGAGAATGCGGATTACAGGAGCAATTTTCCAGCCACCAAAATGAAATATGTTCTGTGAGAGTTGCTGCTTTCGATGTCCTTGTCCTGCCATGTGGTGTGTTGTTTTTTGTTTGCTGGCTTCCCTTTATTATTGTGCATGTTTTCCTGTGGGACTGTGGCATTTTAGTTTCCATGGGTTTTTGTTCCGCTGCCCTGATTTTAGAGCAGGAAGCTTATGGGACCAAGGCTGCAGAAGCAAAAATCAATAGCGTTGCAAGCAACAACATTTTACCGGCGACGAGTGCATTCATCAAGTAAAAAGCTGCTCCACTCAGCGAGTGAATCTTCCTGTATATTAGTCCTCAGAGCTGCAAATGTGTTGTGTTATAAATGTAGCCTGTGAAAATGCTGCCTCTGTCTGTCACTGTTGTTAACTTTATGGAGCCCTCAAGAATCACACTTACCTTTCAGTGGGTTTAGGTGTGCTTGTAACTGTTGTCATATGTGCCCTGGTTTTGTGCGGATGGAAATTAATTAGTGTTGGATGCTCTTGGGGGGCGTAAGTTGCATTAGATGTAGGAGCAGCTCGCAGGTCTGATCTGCAATACAGAGTATGTATATCTGGCACTAAAGCTTCAATACTCATACAAAAGATTTGAAGGGCAATGCTGTCAATAGAGACAGTTTGCTGAATACTGGGGAAAAGGTACAATGTTTGACACAGAATGTCTATTCAGCTGCCATAGTTAAGGTAAAATGACCTTTTTACCTTAACTAGAATGATGAAAATCGAGTTACCCTGATGTTTAGTCTTCACTGTTACCTCCAACCTCTGAAGACGCCTACGGTCCCCATAATGAAACTCCATAACATCTTTTTCAGACCCTCCCTATCTGTTTAACATCTATGTCTCTCAAACTCTAGTAACACAAGCTTTCTGGAGGCCACTTATCCAAATTAATGCTATGTGAACTCTCACGACATCTTCATTGTTATTTTCTCCTGGCCTGATCAAAGCCTGGCCTGACAAAATACAGCTGTTTCCACAGGCTGATAATCCTCCCAGTGACTTGTAATCTCAGTTCGATTAGAAAATCCAATGTAATAACTGGCAAAGCATTAATACTAGTCTAGAAAATCAATTAAATGACATTTTTTTCTTGGTCAATGTTAACATTTCAACACAGTCTCATGGCAGTTGTTCTCATTCCACAGTGAAGTCAGCAATAATAAATAGGCAACAGACTTTCAAGATAACGCTTGCTGAGAAACATTTCAGATGACAGTTGCAGATTGCTTAGGTTTAGGCACCAAAACTGAAAACATTAGATTAGAAGATGGAAAAGATTATGGCTTCAGTTAAAATAACTACTTCCATAAAACAATCAACATTGACATTTGGTTCCACACAGGACTCAAACCCCAGTCTGTTGTGTGAAAGTCCTGCTACCTCCCAATGTGGACTGTCTCACTCTTCATGGCGAGTGTCACAAAACAGAACTGAGCATTTGTGTCCATGTGCATGAAACGAATAGATTAAAGTTTCTGAACTGCCTTCTCTATATACGATATCCCCACTGTATGCTGCCCCTCCAGAAATTAGAAAACAGAAAACAAATTTGGCCACTGTAGGGCAGCATAGTGGATTTTCTAGCAGCTGAAGATGGATATTTCCCTCACGAGTCGGTGAAGACCAAAACAGAGCTAAAAGCAGATACCAGATACCAGATTCCAACTACAGTCAATGCTAATGTTGGATGAATGTACAAATTGCCAACTGATAACTCACACATTCACTGTAACACTGCATGGCAAAGTTCTCAGCTCCTTCCACTGCCTCCAACAGTCCAAATGCAATTTCATGGGGGAACAAATATAAGAAACTTATGATTAGGCAACTACAACACTAGGTTAAGGTCAAAGCCAAATTGCATTTAGCCATCATAAAGAAAAAGCCATCGTAATTGTTGGAGTGGACAATTGGACGCAAACTCTGTGACGTACAGAAAGTATGTATATGGTATGGACATAGCATACTGTGACCTCCACACTATTATTTCCCACCTTGCTAAATAAACAGAATGTAACATTCTATGGTACCACTACACTAAGCATTGCCATTGGACATAAACTGTGCACTACAGGGATGCCAGGCTGGAAAGTTCCCCTTTAAAGCGGACCTTCTGAATTTGCTCCGATGGCATTTTTGTATTTACTTGCTGCAATACTACAAACAACTCATGTCTGTAACCAACTTTAACACTTGACTGATCCTGAGTCCAGTCTCCCTCAGCCAGTCTGAACTTTGTTGTTCAGTTGTCAAAGAAAAAAACATGTCCACACAGCAGAGTGGAGGATAGTGCAGAGACAAATTAAATATCCCTGCTGATAACGTCGCAGACACAAGACGACTTTAGCCTCACATTCAGAAATTAATCTCATCAACATTTTCTTTAGTGAACAGAAAAACACGGCTGGTGTCATTCTGCTTCCATGAAACAACTCAGAGCTCTTAGCCAAGACTTTGATTACTGCTGCTCAGTGGAAGCTTGATAGATGTTTTTTTTTTTTACCAGAGCAATCGGGCTCATTGCTCATTGCACACAGTGCCACTGTAATTGAATGGATAGGATATTAGATGGAGGTAATTTGCTGAAAATGTGTGTCTTGTGCCTGTTTGTTTAAATGCTCATAGCAGTACAGTCGCCTTGTGGCCCAGCTGTTAGGCAGATTGTCCTGTAAGTGGAGGGTTGAAAGTTTGATTCTGTGTGCTGCCCAACCCAGTTGCCACAATAAATGTTGGCACTGAACATTTCTGCAAACCATGGATATGCTGAATTAACTTTTCATCTTTACTTTTCAGTTTTCTGTTGTGACAGTATTGTGGTTTAAGTCTGGTTAGGCTGAGGCACAAAAAAACACTTGGTTGAGGTTCGGAAAAGATCAGGTTTTGCCTTGAAATACCCAGTTATGTCGTCACAAATACTGCTGGAAAAGGTCTCCACGTCTCCTTAAAATATATATGATACGTATGAAATGCACAAATTTAACCTGGGTATGCAGAAACTTTAAGTGATTCTCTGCATGACAGAATCAACCAAAGATGTACATGCTTATATGTTGCATTGAACCCAGAAAGTTGCATCCGTGATGTTCCTGGGTGTCATTTTTATTATGCTCAATGACTTTATAGCGGCTGTGTGGAGCGTCAAGGGCAGCCATAATAAATGTTGGGGTTTTAGCATCACTGCTCTCCCTGTGGCTTGGCAGTGAATAATGATAAGGTTCTGTGTTATGTGGACCTGATGTTTGATCCTGCTGCTATATGGCTGACCTTCAGATGAGGCCTGGCTACTGTGATTCATATAAGCAACCACTCTGGTCTAAAGACCAATATAGCATTGTCCTGAAAAGGGCACTTTGAGAGTCCATTTGTTATATGAGATGACACCCATGCATGCAAAAGCTCTGGATTTAGTTTGTATTTAAACAAGGGGAGAGCTTTGGCCCTGTAATGGATCTTTTTCTTTTGCTTTCAAGTTTAATTATCTGATAGCTCATATATGACTGAGTTTAAATGACTAATAAATCTATTTAGATGCCATATATTGAAAATGTAGTAAATGCTATGGTTCATTGAGCCATGTGATAGAAATTTTGTTGAGTAAATACTTATCTCAATGTGAAAATGAATGAATGGTTATTACCCTTTTTTTGAAATACAAACAACCAATTACATCACACGCCACATGCTATTGTTTTGGCATCAGAAGTTGGACAGAAGGACAAGAGAGATGCTTTTTAAAGGTCCTTGAAACTTATGGTAAACCCACAGACCGTGTTTGATTGACATTGTTGGAACAAATGACACTTTCAGTGCGTGTACATAGAGTCCAGTGACGTCATGTTATTCCCATCATAGCTCTGCCATCCTTCAACCTGAGTGGAGGATGGATGAAAACTTCTGTGTGGCTGTACCAGGCCTTTAAGAGGAACCTTCATATGCCAACAAAGACAGCAGCAGCTCCACAGCCGAAGCAACCTTAAACATAAGATTGTTGCTCTTACATGCTGTTGCCTTGTCACACATGTCTGACCAGCTTAGCTGCTGTTTAGAACAGCTCCAGCTAAACGAGAACTTGAAATGGTTTATCTTTTACATTCTCCCATTTCACTAGTTAGAATGTTAAATCCTAGACAATTGAAATCTAGCATCATTTTGGACATAAAACTAACATTACCATGACCGCAAACAATCATGAAATATGCTTCTGATATCCAGTATCAGAAACCAGTAGGCTGATATTACATCCTATTATAGGCCTGAGACTGTGCCTTTATAGGATTCAGTCATTCTTGCCCAAACAGCTCTTAATACATGATCAAAATTGCTTGGCTTTGATTATTGTCAGGTTACACACATGTTGAATGCATTTAATATTTTACCAACACTTGTTGCTGCTTCTTTAACATCAAATTCTGACATAAGAATCGGTGTATCGTGACTTTTAATGGACACAGCACCACGGTTTAGAATGGAATCATAGGTGGTTTAAACCTCAGCTTCTGAAGAGACCACTTCATTTTGCTCCAGAAAACACAGGTTTAAAACCATCCCACCATTAAACTGCAGCCAAGTCAATGACAGAGCAACAGCCCCAATGAATTGTTGTTGATAGACAATGTGAGACGATGGTGGTGTGGCAATACCTTGGCTGCACTGATTGAGTGTTCCCTCTCTGCTGCAAAGTCACAGGAGCCAGTTTGAGCTACTGTTGAGATAAAGCCCCAAAAGATGTCCCACCATCTGTCCTTCTCTTATTAAAGTAGAGCATATGTTAATGCAGCCACTCTGCAGCCTTCATGTGCTGCTGCTAAGTCAAGGACAAAATTGAATTGCTCCAGGAGATTGCATCTTCCCATATGCTTAGTATTTCGGCTACATTATGTCCCCTCATGTCTGTGTTCACTATATCTTCCTCCCCTTTAGCTCTGAAATATTCCTGGATAATTGAAAAAAAAAAATCCTCCTCAGCTCTTGTTAACTTATCTTACTTTTCTTTTACCCATAATTACTCCAGGGTCATCTATTCTCAGGACATTCATATCCCTGATTTGCAGTGACACTGGTGGCTTGTTGGTGACTGTATAGTGGGAGCAGAGCAGTATGACTTAGCCTGAAGTTTGGAGCAGCTTATTTTGAAAGTGTCAGTGTTCCCACTTGGTCCAAGATACCGCTCCATCCCACAGGCAAGCTGTTGCTGCAAGTACTGGGATAAGTACCTGAATGAATCACTGAACAGCAGCAGTACTTCCAGTGATCAGCATCACTGCCAAGCTTTGACTCAAGCATTCAGCATGTGGATCAAGCATCAACACTGAGCTTCACTGACATAGAACGGGAGTCGTGAGAGGAACAGAAGTCAAGGTGAGTGACGGGTGTCTTTTGATTACGAAAGCAAGAATAGTTTTTTCAGTTGATTAAGTAAATGAGAAATAACCGGTTAATTAGCTTCAGAGGTGTTTCAAGATGGATAATTTTACCTTTGGGCTGAGTTAAGTGAGCTGTTCCCTCTTCATTCCAGGCTTTATGCTAAGCTAAGCTAACTGGCTCTTAGCTATAGCCTTATTCTCAAACTGGTGCTGGTGAATGTTGGGGAAAGTAAAACCTTTTTCAGCCTGTGATGTTGTAGATCTTCATGTGTGTGTTCTGGGTTGTTGTACTCGGCCTGCTTTACTTTTTTTTCGCAAATCCCAAACATCACTTGTATCAAGTAGTCCTTGCAGCAAGGCTTTAAAGTTCAGTCTGCCTTCAGAATCACACACACACACATATGCACACGCATGCACACACAGAAAGATTTGTATGGGTGTGTCTCTGTCTCTGGATTCACACACACACACACACACGCACACACCCACACACACACACACACACACACACACACATCTGGTCTAAGGATTAAAATCATCAATATTCCAGTCATATTATTCCTCCCCTAACCTTCAGCCAGATCTTCAGTCCTATGCACCAATCAGTTTCGAAAAATACTTGTCTGTAAAATGTGTTTAGATATAATTTCCTCTTCAAAGGTTATTTAAAAATGGAGAACACAGCAGAGGGAGGTGACAAAGCAATTAACCCCTTAATAAGCCCATCTGTGCACACTGCTCATGTCATAAATCTCACTGCTGAAGTAATATTCTGTTCTTTGTGTAACATTATAAACAATGAATTGTATTACTGTATCATTGTAACAAATCATTGCAGACACTCTCAAAATACTTGACATATTTCCATGTGCTGCTCTTGAAAAAGAATAATAATGTGTGCGTTCTCGTAAAACATTCAAAAGCAGAATAATATACCAGCATATACAGTGTAGTTACAATAAATTCAAAAGTACACTGATTTGATGGTTTCCTTTTTGTGCCAAACTCACTGATTTAGTCAGTATTTCAACCGACCATGAAAACACTTAATGAAGATCTTTATGATATGCACCAATGTGTTTATGTGCATGACCAAGACCATTACTGGTAACCAAAATTAGCACTGTAACTGGACAAATAGACTTCTAATGATTCAGTTCAGTCTTGACCTTCAGTCAGTCAGTCAAATTGAACTTTATTTAAATAGCATCTTTCATACAAGTTAACACGGTACTACAAAAATGACGGATTAAAAAAAATTGAGATTAATGTACTTGAAAATAGATCATAGTGACAAAACTCTAAAAAGATGAAATGCCTTGGCAACATGTGTGAAAAAAAATCAACCAAATCCAAGGTCCACGGGTTACTTTCTGAGAGCTTCTATGGACTATAGAATTGAATCAGCTGCCATTACACAACTGGGTTTGCCCATGTCCATTGATGGTCTTCAGTGTCAAGTGAAGATGTACTTGAAAGCTCCTGAACAGCTAACAAGCAGACCTTTGTGTTACTGTTGAAGGATTTTCTTTTCTACTTCCACACCTCCCAGAGTGGCTTCTTGAAGGCTGCCAGTGTCAGGCCCGAACTCACACAGGACTCAGACACAGAGTAGGTCAGTGAGCAGACTTTTATTATATCAAGACACCCCAATGTAGAGCAAACAAAGAGGGCTATGAAAATTGAGCTATGATAAAACTCGACTCTAGAGGAAACAAAAAACACTCCCAAGGAGGAAATACCAGATACGCAGATCTATGAAATTTATCAAAATCAAAATCACTCTTCTCGGAGGGAAATCAAAAGGCTATAAAACTTTAAACTAAAGTCACTCCGAATGGAGGTAGAGCGATCAAGGAAAAAGGAAAGAACAAAAAACTCTCCTAAAAGATGGAGGCTAGACTTAATACTACTATTACTATACGAACAAAAAAATCACTCCAAAGGGAGGCTAACCAAGAAAGCAAAAGACTCTTACAACTATTAATGCAAAACTAAACTACAAAAGTTACAACAAAAAATCACTCTGACGAGGTTTCAAGACTTACAAGAACAGGCTGTGGCTGTGAACTATGACACAGGCTTTGGTGATCGGACACGAGACGAAACACTTCGGCACAAGACAAAGGGAAACGCAGACTATTTAAACACATGAGGGTAATGGGGAACAGGTGGACACAATCAGGAATCAGGGATGACAAACGGGTGACACAAGAGGAAGGGCAAGTGACCTGAAACGAGAGGAGAGTTAGACTTTCAAAATAACACAGGAAATGACAAGACAATAACCCAAGACAGGACGACCTCACCGCAGTGTGACAGCCAGTGTGGCAGACCTGAGAACGAAGGTGGCGTGAACAAGACAAGCGCGTAGTAGGCTGAATAGAACTCACGAGTCTCATTCTAACACCACATTAAGCCAGTGGAACTTCAACTGGAACATAAGTTAGACTTTGGTACTACCAAAGTACTACTACCAAATTAGTAGTAATGAACAGCACACAGACACAAAATGTTTGCTATTGAATAGGAACAAATCTCACAGTTGGACAAGAACCTGAAAAGTAACTGAGATCAATCAATCAGACTCAATGATTAAATAACTAACTGCAAGGAATTACAGAAGGTAACATGTTGAGTGGAGCCCTCACAAAGCATTTAGAACTTGGTTCAGCTGGTCAGCAGCAGAGTAAAGTGAAGGAAAGGAACAGCTTCATCATCACGACAGCAGTTCTTCTTTTCTGCCTTCATTTTCTAACCTCAGGTGCCCTCAAAGGAGGAGTATATCATCAAAATACTGTGCAACTTCCAGAAATATCTGAAACAATGTCATCTCAGGTTAACGCGCACACATACACACACACACACACACACAGTCACACTCTCTAAACACACTGTTTATTTCAACCAAAGGAGTGAGCTGAGGTGACAGATGAGAGTTGTGTGAAGTCAGGGTCGCATCATGTTTTTGTGCAAAACTGAAAGAGGCACACACACACATGCACAGACACTCACAGATGTGGGTATAAACACACTCAGGCACTCGGGCACAAAATCACACATGCCTACAAGCACCGGCATGCGCGCACACACACGCACACACGCACACACACACACACACACACACATACACACACACACACACACTCTGAAGTCAGAGCTGTTTGAAATGCATTACGCCTGGCCTGTAATGTTCTGGTTTATAGTGAGCTCCGCTGTGTGGTGGTGTGTTGTCCTCCAGCAACACACTCACAGCTGGTGGCTCCAGTTTTCCAATGCATTTTCAAACAGCTCTGTCTGTCTATCTGACTCTCTGCTTTCATAACTAAAGCTAATATTCCCTCAGTCAGCACTTTATTATCTATCTCGGGCTGAATAAAAACATGACCCAGTTTCTGACCTCTGGTCTGAAAATGCCAGTAACCAAAACTGTTATGTCAGAGGAACAGGATGCATTGAATTTCATCTCCTGCAATGAACTGCAAAGGTGAGAGCAATTAGCTCTATTAGCTGAAGCAGTATGAGACAACATTTGCTTACACTCATGTCACAAAGTCCTTCAGTGGCCATAGGAACATCAAACAAACACAGGGCATCACTGCTGGTTTCCTGTTTCCAGCTGACAAAGTTTTTTTTTTTTTTAAACTATGAGCACAATAGTTCTGTAACACTTGGAAAGGTGTATTCACTTAAACACAAGCAGTTTCAAGTGTGCGTCCTCCATATGCGGTGTGTTGCAGTGGCTCGTGGATGTCCACGGTGCACAGAGTGGAGCACAGGTGTGCCAAAAGTTCAACTTTGTAAAACTTGGACCCGAGTTGTGCAGGTATTTGTGAGCGTAGCCAAATGCTGTTGACCATTGCTTAAAGTGAAAGGACAAAAACCTCTGTTTCTAAATTTTCAGATAAAAAAGTGGCCTCATATGAAGAGACAGACAAGATATAATATCAGATTGATGGATGGGTCAACAAAGTGACCTAAGTGACTGACATGAGACAAAACCAGTTGTCACTAAAGAAAGTATGTCTCAACTGAAAAGCTCTCCCACTACCCTTAAACCATGTGCAATTGTTTTAAGTAGTCTTTTCAACCATATCCATATAAAAGTTCATGTGTTTTTCCACCAATACCAAATGTCACCTTAATGCACCAGTGACAGATGGTAAATCAGTCATATGGATCACTTTTGTAAAGGTCATATGAGATGGATCATAAGACACTGAAACAATATGTGCATTGTTTGGGGTACCAATGACAAATCACCTTTTTGACGTATAGTTTGAAGGCCTTGTTGGACCATCTGTGTAGGTTTGGTATCAGGAATGGTTGAGACACAGTGTTGGGTGTTTAAAAAGAGCAAAAAAACCTGAAATTATAATAATGAAACTTGTCATTCTGCTGTCAGTAATAATGGTAGTCACCCAGATCACGATGGCTGGACACTTAATTTACTGTGAGGGGATCTCCTAAAACTTAATGTGAGAACATCTCCTCAAGTTCCCCAAATATCTGGAGAATACTGCATAATGAATGCCAAAGAAGGCAAATTAATTCTCAAAGTGTCTTCACTTGAAGGTATTCCTTCTCACTTAAGGCCCCCTCTGATGAAAGGAAATCACAGCCTGCGTCCGTTCAAGGGCTGGAAGCTCAAAAGTGCTTTTTGAGAGGTACTTCTGTCTGAGAGGTACAGAGAGCGGCACACGATACAGATCTGAGTGACACTTCTGTATGTATTCTGTATAACACACTGCATGACTTAATGCTGTATGTTAGTCTGTATACGTACATGTCAGTGAGTTCCACATTTTATTGTGATATCAGATTTCATTTCTCTAGATACCATAACATGCTCATTAACAACCATTGCTACAATTTCACTGCAGTTTCAATGGCCTACCTATGATTACTAATGTTGCCCAGTCAAACTGAGGCTACTACTACACATAGACTGCTTTTCAGTGTCACATCCAATGCATAATTCACACCACAGCAGGTGCAACTCAAGTAGAGTAATAAAAACAACTGTATTCACGTTCTCAAACCAAAAGTTGAAGTCTGTGTTTTTGGGAATTAATCTCCTCATGAGTTTCTCTCTCCATTCATTTCTAATTCTCCTCATCTCCTTGTGAAGCATGCTTCGCCGGTGTTCAGAATAAAAGTTTTTTTTTGGGGTATCAACACAAAATAGTCCATAATTTCTTAATTTTGAAGTGTGAAGTGTTGAGTGCATATGTATTTACCCCCTTTGCTGTGAAATCCAATAATAAGATCAGGTGCAGCCGACTGCCTCCAGAAGTCACATTATTAGTTAAATAGAGTCCACCTGTGTGCAATTAAATCTCAATATTGATCCACCTGTTTTCTGAAAGCCTCAGAATCATCATTAGAAAATGAAAAGAACATGGCACAACAGCATATCTAGATCGAAAGCAGGCATCCATTTAAACTGGGCAAAGAGAGCCTTAATCTGAGCAGCAACCAACAGGCAAATGGACACTCTGGACAAGCTGGACAGATCCACAGCTTTGGTCAGAGAATCTGTCCACAGGACAACTGTCAGTCACACGCTTCACAAATCTGGAAGAGTGGCAAGAAGAAAGTCATTGCTGAAAAAAAGTCATTAAAAAAAATCCAGTTTGACACAAGCCATGCTGGAGACACAGCAAACATGTGGAAGAATGTGCTCTGGTCAGATGAGACCAAAAAATGAACTTTTTGACCCTGGTGAAAAACTGTATGTGCACATCAGCCTGAGCACAACATCCCCACAGTGAAACATGTTGGTGGCAGCATCATGCTGGGGGATGTGTTTCATCAGCAGGTACTGGGAAACTGGTCAGGACTGAGGGCAAGATGGATGTAGCCAAATAAAAGAAAACCTTTTAGACTCTGCAAGAGATTTGAGACTGGGACAGAGGGTCACCTTCCAGCTGGACAATGACCTGACCATACAGTCAGAGGTACACTGAAATGATTTAAGGCAATGAATGTCTTTGAAATGCCCAGTCAAAAGCCCAGACCTCAATCCAATTGAGAATCTGTGACACTACTTGAAGACTGCTGCTCACAGACAGTATCCATCTAATCTGACTGAGCTTGAGCTATTTGCCCAGAAGAATGGGCAAAAAAGCAGTTTCTAGATGTGCAAAGCTGGTAGAGACATTTCCTGAAAGACTTGCTGCTGCAATTGCAGTGAAAGGTGGTATTGACTCAGGAGGGGTGAACACTTCCACATCCAACAAATGTCTGCTGTTTTGTCTTAAGTATTGTTTTTGGAGCAACAAAAAGTGCTTTGCACCTTCAAAGCATCATGCATGTTATGTTAATCAGTAAAATCTATTTGATTTCCAGGTAATAACAGCAAAATGTGGAAGAGTCCAACAAGAGTGTACTATCCAATGTGTTGGGTAGTATTTTATAGCATTATATAGACATTAGGGGATAGGAATGACTTCAAAATAATAAGTGTTGATGTTCTTGAGAGGCCAAGTCAGACTCCAGACCTAAATCCAATCAGGAATTTGTGGCAGGACTTTGAAACTGCTGTTCAGTCAAGTCCTGCCTGCAAGCTGATCAAGGATGAACAATTTTTGAAACTTCATTTGGCTTTAACACACATGTATCTTTGTGTTGCAGTCATAGTTGCTTTATGATTCAGTGTTGTAGAAAAACATGAAAACATCACACGGTCTGTAAAATTAAACATAATCCACCCTCTACCATACTGCAACCTACCTACCACCTACCTACCAAGCCTCCATCTTTGCTTTATACTGCATATTTTCATGAGGCACAGCTGAGGTTTGAGGGAGACTGTAAGAAAGTGAATTTGCTGATAATGAAGGCCAGAAACCAGGCACGATTTACTTCCTGCAGATTTAGTTCACTGAAGGCTAACACAATCTTCCCTGTTCAAGTGTAGCTATTGAATAATGATGGATACAGTGCAGGATTCAGTTTTATGAGCCTCAGAGATTTGAACTTTCTTTTTTTTTGGGGGGGGGGGGGGTGGAGGCCAAATGAGGTTAATAATTTAAATTTTGACACACTCCTATCTCCAACTTGCCCAGAACTTTTGCAAGTGCAGTCACTAAAACTCCTCTTCATACTTTCATCCTGCTCTGGTGCAGAGACAGTTCCACTTCCGTGAATATTTTACCATAGAGCAAATCAGTATATTGCAGAAGGCAAACTGTTGTCTCTCAGCAAAGGCATTTTCTTCCCTAAATTAACAATCAGCAGGATTGTCATTTCTGATGTACTGCTGGCACATGGGACATCTGTCTTTCTACCTGTCCAGTCATTGACTCTGTTCAGTTTTCCTGCCTCTTCCAGTCACCTGACTGACCTTTAGCTGCCTGCTTGCACAGCTGTTGTAAATGTAGTTATTGACTTCCTGTTGACCGTTCACCTTGTTTGCCAGATCATTGTGTTCTATGTAGATTTAGACATCTATTACTGAAAAACAAAGCTGGCAGTACCATTTTCAGCATTCAATACTGTCTGCATTTATCCCTTTTAGCCCCAAACCTTCACCAAAACACAGTCCACCTTTATAAAACTTGAGAGGCAAAATCCAGGGCACACAGCCCTGACTGCACCACTCACTGCTGCTTGTTAAGCGTATTTCTTTAAGTGCAAGCTAAATACTGAAGGGGACTGTATTAACTCAGGTCTTTTCTTATCTGGTCTACTGTGGCTGGACATTCAGAGGACACTGTAGACATTAGTGAGAACCTGAAACAGTAAAAGGGGCGCATGATGTCCCCGACCCCAGTGAACACTACACCCTTACATTTTGGGTTCAGTCCTGTCAGCATTTAAAATAGCATATTTTACCACATAAAGCTGCAAAAATGTTCCATGTTGAGTTCCACTTGGATGAACTTTGACACACACACATTTGTTCCATTGACCAATAGCAGCTGTCTCGATGGTGCTGACCTTTGAGAGCAGAATGTCTAAATGGAGGAAGCTATTGTAGCTCATTCTCCCCCTTATTTTTCCACGCCTTTCTGCATGAAAATACACACTACAATGGGGAAAATAAGCACGACCTGCATTTGTAATGATGGTATAAAATAGTGCACATGATAATAAAGGAACCAAGTGAGACTAGTCTGAGCAGCACTTTAGTAGACTCTTCAATACACTATAATTCAGTCCCATCTGTTAGAAGCACTATTAAATGTTAGTTTTGTGCTTGAAATAGCTGCTGTCCATCAGCCTGTCAAATGTTAATAAAACAGTAAAAATTGTGTTATCTGAGAAGTAGGAGTTTGTTGGTAGAACAAAGGTATCCCAGTCTGAAAAAATGAAAATAATATTGAATTATTGTCGTGAGTGATGGAGTTTTCCGGGATGAAAAACACACAATCTGGATTTCCGACCATATTTACTCTTTTTATTTTCGCTGCAAGGTCCTGTCATTGTATCAGCTACAAATCAAAACATCTAGTATTGTTTGACAGTCCTGTGCAGGCTTAGTCATCCACTTCACAGCATTCCTCCTCCACAAAGAAACTCTAATTAATGGGGAAAGTGATCTTTCTTCACTGTTTCTATCACTATCTGTCTCTGTCATTTTCTTGCTTTCTGTGTCTTTTTCTGCTCCGCCTCACTGACTTCCATTCCTTTTCTGTCTCTGTCACAGACCATCTCTCCATCCATTTCTCTGGAGAAACTTTCATAGAGTTCCAGTTTTGGTCAAACAAAAAAAACAAAAAAAAACTTTGAGATTCTAAAGGAATGTTTACAGGAAACTCAAGAGAACATGCACAAGCATACACACACCACATCTCGGCTTGACTGAATAATTGATACACCTCCTGTTCTTCATTTATGAGTAATAATGTTCAAGGCTTGGTTAAGATTTCTTTCTGTTCATAATTATAATATGAGTGTGTGTGTGTGTGTGTGTGTGTGTGTGTGTGTGTGTGTGTGTGTGTGTGTGTGTGGGAGGAAAGTGAGAGGAGGGAAGTGTCCTCATCAGCTTGTCTCCATGTTTGTCTGATGCATCTCTTAATGTACTGCTTTCCCACTGCTGTGAAATATCCTTGTGTAACAGGATGATGATGAAGTGTACAAATCATCTTTTTCAGAGATACATTTCCACCATTTTTATGCTTTTTGAGTATCCACTCCTCATGATTGTGAGTTGCGTGGTGATTTTTGTGCTTTGTGTTAAGGAGATTTCTTATTAGTGTTGCATACTTCAGTGTATTTAAAGCAAGATGTTTGGAAAGAAATGGCACATTCTTATTCATATTCATAAGAAATAAAACTAACCTTTGCTTAAAATTTTTGCTGCTGTAGTCTAACTTAGTCCGGTGTGACCAGTAGCTTATAGTGGCTAGTGTTAGCTAACTGGACTCTTCTCTACTTGTACTACTATTAAACTATGTTTCCTTAATATCACTACAGATTATGAGGTCATTGTCACTTGTGGCCATAGTTAATGCTGTTAAGCTCAAATTCAAATGTATTGTCTGTACCAAAAGTAATCAACTAAGCTGCTCAAATCTTACACAAACAACATGAATTTGAGGTGATGGTAACTACCTAAAACATTCTGTCTGAATTCTGTGCTTTGTGGGTATCTTGATCAGATCAGCAGTAGAATGACCACAGACACAGCAAGGTCTGTTTTCTTAGTTGCCTCTGTAGAACACAGCACAGCAGTGAAGGTTACACACACTGCTTTCATTTATGGTGACTTCTTTCCTTCCCTCCCTCATCATCCCCTGTTGAGTATAAATCCATAGAAGCCACATGCTCGTCGTTCACTGTCTCATCTTGTTTCATCGTTACACTCCACACAATCCCATAAATAGCCCAGAGTGAACATATAAGCCTGCACTGCAGCCCCCTGCTGGGATGTAAGTCACATAATTATGGTGAATGTGTGGAATAATAACTTCACATGGATCTGACAAAACATTTCATGAAGCACACTGAAACAAAGTATGAGGAACATCAACAAATAATTTGTGGACTTGGAGGAACAGGTTTTCAGGGAGGTGGTGTGGATAATCAGTGGGATGTTTTCTATTCAGTTTCCATTGTTGCTTTTTTGGGTGTAGATATAGAGCCATGATTCTCATCCCATAAACAATATTCTTCTTCTCAGAACTGGCAGGCAAGAACATCCACAAACACTGAATAGCTGTCAAGGCTGCTGTTTCACCAAACTGTTCCTATCACCTGAAGTCAAAGATGCTCTTTTTATGTTTTAATAGCCCAAGTATTCATCAAAAAGTATCTCACTGAAGGGAGAGAAAACAGTAGGAGCCAAAGAGCTTTGAGATAACTGTGGGGCCTTGTGCACAGAGGGGAGAAGATGCCAAGCCCTAAGGCTCATCCTGACTGGATGAGAAGTTACATTAAAATTTCAGAGAGTGCAGACACAGAGAGCTCCTTTTGAGGGAAGAATTGAAATATGGTATTGTGGGAGCAGGTAGGCAGAACCAGCAGCAACTTGACTGTTCTTAAATACTGTGTATGCTTGAGTAACAGAGTGGTTGGGTGCATTTGCACAGTCTGTATGCAGGACACCTTTTTAACAAGTAGCTGGTATGCATTGATTTCTGGTATGCAATTATTCTGTACAAGTCACATCTCATGGGGGACAGAAAAACAACTCAATGGAGAATAAATGCTGCCAGCAGGCTTGTATAAAGGGTTGTGATTGAGTTTATTTATGATGGTTATTCGGATAGAATAACACACGACTTTTGGTCAAATATGCAACAGCTGCCCCACAATGCTGAGCAACTGAAAAGAATTAAGAAAGATGTTGACTGATTTTAGATTATAAAACAGTCCCGTACAGAAATGCTTATAAATACAGCAGTGAGGTACTGATGGCATTAGACCAGATGAGACTGCAAAGGCTGAACAGCCATGCTAGCATCAATGTGATGCTGCAGTTGAGGCACAGTACGAACATGTTCATGTTAAGCAGGTATAATTTTCATGTCCACTGTCGTCATCACAGTTTAGCGTGTTAGCAAGCTAACATTTTCTTATTCACAAAGTACAGATTTACACTGCTGGTGCAGGTATAAAACTGGTGACTTTCTAGACACAAGCCCTTTAGGTCATGACTACCCAATTTACTTTCACTGTTTCTACTTCTTGTAAATACAGCTGTACTTTTAATTAGATAAAGTACTGCTACTACAACAACTATAACAATTTGACAAAGTAATATGTTTTGAGGTTCAATTTTTGGATAAACAGGTTCGGAGAGTTTGTTTTGGTCCTCACACTGTATAGATGACATACTGCAGCAGTTTACATACAGTAGAGGTTGGTTTATTAGTGTAACCCTGTATTTATAATGTTTATAGACAGTCTAGAAGTGGGACTTTCTGTAAGTGAGGCCTCTGTACTAGATTGTTTGAGCCATGAAGTTTTACATAAATTGGACCCAAAGCTGATAATGGATCAATGGTATTGCTGTCAACCTGATGGTTCCATGTATACAATGGGTTTGGAGTCAGGAGTTTGGATGTATGAAGTTTTACTGTTAGTGGAATATAATTAACTTTACAAGACTTGTAATTGGCAAAACATTTGAATTGTTTGAGGTTTGGATTAACAACATCCTGACCTACTCATGGCTCTTTAGCATAAACTACAGCTTTGATGTTTGAGTTTTGAATGAATGAGGTTTGACTACAAAATACAACATACCGTGATTTTTCAGTGTGAGCCTCTACTGTTAATGGAGTGGAGTCTCAGTTCAGCCGTCTGTTAGAAGCAGATATACCTCTGCCTGTTGTCCTCAGGCTGCAGCAGAACCAATTGCTTTATTGGCTGCACCAGTGGATGTGTGTCTGCTCAGATGCAGAGCAGAGGGAAGCCAGATAAATGAATTCCTCTTGGCTAGCTGCTGATACTAACGCGCATGCTTCCCTGTGTACCAAGAGACAGGAGAAAACAAGAGTGAGACAAAGAAAGACAGTGAGTGCATAAGAGAGCTGGGATGTGTTTGTGCCATGAGAGAGGAAGACAGATGGCAACAGAGGCAGGCTTTTTCTCAGTTTGCATACTTTCTGGGTCCCCCTTGATGTGTTTTTAGTAAAACCAGCTAAAAGCACAACTCCAAAACAAAAGATCAAAAGCAAGATTATTTGGAGGCTAACAAACACATTGGACAGTAATTTATCTGATGAGAATTTTGGGGAGTCTAATAGACCTGATGCACCATGCAGACAACAGAGGTGATCAAAGGCACAGGAGTCAGGATGTGCTATATTTTGTGTCCTGAGGAGTTGTTGCATCAAGATGCTTCAGTTGGTGCAGGTATTCTGATATGCATCTGATGCCCCAAAGATTGATTGATGATGATTCAACGCGCTCCAGTATATCAGCTTCAATTCAAGGAGTCTCCTGACCTGAAGAAGGGAAACCTGTGCTCCCTGTCAGAGCCAGGCATGGGTGCCTGGAAGTTGTGGTTGAATCCTAAGAATCCGGTCAGACTAACAGATTTACCCCTAAAGTCCACCGATGGAGCCGTTCGCTGCCATTCTAGACAATGTGTGCAATTCCACCAGGTGCTTTTTGTCTCCATTTCAGAAGCGCCCCAGAGCCGGCTCTCTGCCCTGCTCCATGGAGAATACACACTAGTCCAGCTATGACGGACGCAGTCTGTGCTGTGCAGATCAAGCCAAACAAAACAGACTGTGCAGACTCCCAATCGGACATCAGCAATAAACACAATTAAAACAGACACAAGAAGAAACCATTTAACTACTTCCTTACCCATGGTAGAAGCACAAATATCAAGGAAAAAGGCCAACAACATCAGACAGGCATGACGCTTCTGAAATGTACCTGATGGGGTTTGCAGCTGCCTGGAGGATGGAACAAAAATGTATTGCTGACACAGCATCACAGAGACATGACCGGCGGAATCTCAGGGTAAGCAATACCAGAGGCTGAGCAACAGCCACAACTACGTTTAGTTGCATTTGCTTGTAGAGGTGAGGGGGTGTGGTCTAGTCCCATTAAGGTGCTGTACTGCTCAGGTGCCGCTAAAAAAGCTGTTAAAGAAACCCCAACAAGGAGACTCAGACCAGTGGTCAAAAGCTATGAAAGGTATCAAGGTTTACCTTCAGGGTTCCAGTAGAAGGTGAGATGCCCAGAAGAACTCCACAGAGACAGTTGACGTTATCTACACATTGAATCAAGATGCCTTGTGGAGGTATTCTCAGCACATGTAACTGGGCTACCCCCAAAATACTGGAAGAATTATGCTGTATCCTGTATGGTCTGAAAACACCTTGTGGGATTCCTCACAAACAGCTGGAGGAAAGGATAGACGGATGGATGGATTGACATCACAGGGACTATTATGAGTACATTAGCATTCTTACATACCTCATGTGTGCAGTTGTACAGTTTTTTCACACCAAATAAGTTACTAACAATATTGGTGATGTCGTTGTGACACATCACACTCCTGCCCACATTAACACTGTCAACTGATTAAGTCCACAAGAAAAGAGTTGACCTGTGAACTGAAACCTACGGTATCTGGTCAGCTAATCCGAACATTATGGCTAGGCCAGCCCGTTGGCTAACACAGCTAAATGCCGACATCTGCTACTAGCTTATTCTTTAAACTCAAGACTGTTAAGACAACAAAATGAACGCATTTACCATATTGCACTCATCATTTTTAGTTTTACCATTCTTCAACGTCTTCAACCATCAGTATAACCTTTTCAAATCTCCTGATGTCATCTGCATTTGTTCTGCATACAAATATTCTGATATTCATGCTACATTGAATGACTGAATGTGCCAGATGTGGTTACAAGAAGACATGTGATGTGAATGCAAAGCTTTGTGTAGACTTTGTATTCAAAATGTGGCAGAACTATGTCTTTTAGAGAAATTACTTCCTTCAATTACAAACTAAATACTTATTATTAATCAATAAGAATAATAATAAAGTATTTGTATAGCACCTTTCATACATGAATTGCAGCTCAAAGTGCTTTACAAGAAAGAAATCCCAAGCACCAAGTGAGTGCTTTCCATAGAAAAGATTGAATGGACATAAAAACAGATAAAAAAAAAGAAAAATGAAAGGATATGTTGATATAAAGACCATACATCTGTGAGTTGTTTGCTTGAAGTAAACAAGCATTTTAAAATTCAGTCATTGCATGTCCCATGATACACACCTGGTAAATGATCTTATCAGCATGCACACTTAATGAGCACTATTTAAATGCATGGCTTAACACCGTCCACACAATGTACTGTATGTTGTTTCTGCAACATCTGACCGTTTAGCTTCAGGGAAATCAATTGCAACTTTAATGAAAGTAAGGCCTGCATACACTCTCCTCCCTTTATCACTACCATCAATCATCTTGTGCTGTTTGCTCTCTTTCTTTTGATCCTGTTTGTCTCTCCCTTCACCTCCCAGTCTTCGCTCTATTGCTTAGGCCTTGCAAATGATAGTAATTAAGTTGTTGTCCTTTATTATTCCTGCGATAAATATAGCACCTTGCATTCCTCCACTTTGCCACGTGTACAGTATCTGCTATGATGGCATCTTGTCAGCTTCTTCTACCAGTAGTTCTACTGAAAATGAGCGATCATCCAGTTTAAATACCTTTTGTTTGTCTGCATGCATGTATGTGACAGGATACATTGCTCTACCAGTGGTTTCACACTGTTGATACCACTGATCTACAGGGTCTGCAATGCAGGGAAGAACCAAGTAACACAAAGCAAGGAATATGCAATCAATACAGGATTTGCAGTGCTTTTATGAGGAAGGAAATGCGTTCATCAAAGTTGTTAGACCTTCACACAATGTGTTTTGATGAGTAACACTTTTTTTTTTCTTTATAAGAAATCTCACCAGGGCACATTTAATGCCATTTATATATTTCACACTTACTATAATAAACTTATAAGACTGCTTTGTAAAAGCTGCATTTCTTACTGTTTGGCTTTGAAAATATCATTGTCATTCTGAGTCAGAAGGCAAAAGTCACCAGTAGTACTGGGTAACAGTACATCTACTGAGAAATGGAACATTTCGTCACCAAAAACGAATCACTTTTGCGATTTCTTGCACATGTTGGTTTTATTGTCCAGAGGGTGCACAGTCCACTGTACCTACCTTTGAATGTATTGACTCTACTGTCTTTGCATAGCCTGTCTATGAACTAATCTAATTCAGACAGTATGTAATTTGTTTTTGCAATTCAACTGCAAAGAAAAAAGCTGATTTGAAGCACATGAAAGTGTTGTGGAGCTGTGCCATGCTTAGCTTGTAGGTGTTTCTTATTTGAAGAAGGACTCTGCATTCAAATTCAAAATAATATGAATACTTCCATGACATAAAGGCTGTCCTCTCCACCATCTCGCTAGATGAGCTGCACATGTTCACTGACAACCATAGAATTGGACACCATCCACAAGGACGCAGGGACATCCAGGAAAAAGGAAAGAAACAGAAACAGTTACATTAAAAAAGTCATCTGATGTGATACTCTAATGCATTACTTTGTAAAGTTTTAACACTGGTTACTAATCAGCATTTAAGTCCTCAAACTCCTGACTCAGGTCTGGCTTCAGTCATGTGCAACCCTCTCTCAAGAAGTTATGTTTAGATTAAACTAGAGAGCAAATACTTTTTGTGGGAAATTCTGTTTCTGATTATGTTTTCTAGTAACATAATGAAGAAACATATTTGGAAAGTCACAATGTATTGGTCGTAAAATATTCACTGACGTTTAATTTGTCTTAGTTTGAAACAGAAAAAAGCAGCAGCATCTTGAAGCATGTGACACGGCATGTTCCTCAAAATTTTACTGAGCTCTGTCTTCCTCTACCTTTTCACCAATGAGAGAAAAACATGAACACCATTCTTAAAATGAAAAAAACACCTTGATTAATATTCCCTTGAGTGTGCAATAAAAATGATTTGGGGACAGATATAAAAACTGAGACATCTGTTGTTACAAATCAACCGTTCTTATGAACCTCTTGAACTCTGGTGTCCTGTATTTTGTACAGCTTCCATCCACCCTGACTACCTCCCTGGTAAACATTGTTACATAAATATAGCATGAGTAAATCCTCAAAACTGTTCACCTATGAACATAATCCAGGCAGCAATTATGCTAATCAACACAAAACAATTGGGGAAACGAATTAGTCATGGAATTCTAGGATACAGGGTTGTCAGATACAGTAAGTTATTCCATTCGGCGAGATTCTGTCTCATCTAAAAAATTAAAAGGAAACCAAAAGGGCTTTGCTCGTCCATGAACACTCTTGTCCTCCTAAGAGACCCTCTCACAGTCCGCTCTCTGAGCTCCACGGGTTGTTCTACGCATGATGGTGCCAGTTTCCAAGAGAATTAATTGCTCAGTAAGTGTTGCTTTTATATGCACTGATCTGTTAATTCAAGCAAAACCAGCTCCATAGCTGCCCCATCACGACCCTGAAAACCCAGGGTTAAGCCTAAAGTGTCTTTTGTGCCATGTGTCTGACATTGATTCTCGCCTTCTCCACAGAGAAGGTTCTACATATTTACTGGTCTACATGACATCTGCACATTAGCTGACTTTCATCTTCTGCTTGCTGGAAAAAAATGTCAGTCTTAAATAGTATCACACATGAATCTTTAGTATTATCAGGATTATAACTTCTGAAACTAAGTGTGATTTAAAATAATGCTAATACACAAAACTAGAGATGTCATATTATATAATAGTAAGACAGTCAAGAACTCACTTAGCACACACACCACCATATTTTTCATCACCATAAAATCAGAGAACATGTCCTGAGGAACTAAACAGAGTAACAGACAGTCAGCCGCAGGTGATCCTCACTGTATTATTCGGATCCTTGCAGACAGAAAGGAAGACAGATTCGTTTCTCTGTTGGATCAATGGCTGACTCTCCCATGGCACTTTCTCCCTCATTTATCTTCTCGACTTTGATTTCATTGTTGGAACAGAATGGAGGATGTTTCCTCATGACGCTGGAGCTCAGCAGTTCCAGCTCTCATCCATCTCTGCTGGATTGTCTATTAGTTCTCTTCTTATTTTCTTTGTGAAAATGTCATGATATTGCAGTTTGGCCGTCAAAGCACTGCTTGTAAATCCAATAGTATCGTTTGGATTTGTTCGGGATCTAGATTAGTATATTGATCGTACCGGTCTCCTGCACACAGTATGAAAACAAAATGACTCTCCTTTGTGTGGATATGTTACTATAGCAGGTTTCTCTTCATCTGTGGACAGCCACGCACACTTCTAACACATTAATCCAAAGTCTTGAAAAAGAAGGTACATTTAAAATAATTTGATGAAGTCTTTGAATTTCAGAATAGTTTTTAGTTAGACTACTTTAAATTGTGGT
>JBBMOE010000072.1:564193-725590 GCA_037975065.1 Chaetodon trifasciatus
GGGGGGGGGGGGGGGCTTAATGCAAAAATATAAATGGGAAAAAAAACAGAATTGTGAGCATTTCTCAACAGGTCACAGGTCAAAATACATGTCTGTTTTACTGCTGCGTTTTAAAATATATCTGAAGAACAATTTGCATTAAAGTCAGCCACAGATATCAATCATTTTGATTGCCAACACTAATAAGTCCCTCTAGCTGTGCTGCCTGCTGCTCATATGGTTGTGCTGCTGAACAGGTGGGGGGACTGCAATGAGCTGCTCCTGTCTTAAGCTAAAATCATACTTTTCAGCATCCATAAGGCTTCAGGGTCAAGCTTTGGTGTTATTTTTGAATTACATATTATATGCTGATGTCTAATTTGTTCACAAAAAAAAAAAAAAAAAAAAAGCTATTTCAAAGTAGGCTGGCCTCAGACAGTGTTATGCATGAACAGAACAGAACAAGAACAGCGCGTTCATTGAACGTGCTAATGTTTTTAGTGAAACTTATCATTTTGCATCCAGTGATGTTGAACATGACTCATTAACAAATTGTTAACTCCTGGACTCAGCATGCCTGCATGGTTAGTGCTACTGGCAATTGAGACACATCTTTGAAGGAGTTTTCTGTTTAAATCAGTACAGATTCAATCAGAAGAATTAAATCTCACATTTTTATTCAAATTACACCTCCAGGTTTGAAAAAACAAGTCAGCTACATCAGCCACAAATTTGAAACAACACATCGAGTTGAAGCATCCAACCAGTCTGAAAAGTCCAAAATATCTGAATGATGATCATAAAATATCATTAAAAGGTAAGATGTCGAGCCGACAGCTGCAGAATTCCACCAGCCAAGTCAGTCATGGCATTTTGTAGCAGTAGCAGAGAAAGTATTCGAATCATGTACTTAAGCACTAAAACCTTATGGAAATGTATCATCAGCAAAATGCACAACCTATACTATAAAAGTATCAAAAGTAAGAGTACTCATTGTGCCATAAAATACTCTCAGTCAGTGTTTTACTACTATACTCAAACAAGCAATGGATCTAAATGCATTCAGGCAAACTAGCACGGCAGGGATTTACTGACACCCATGGAGATACAAAAGCTTTTGGAATAGTGAGGAAGACAAGGGTCATAACTAGAAAAGACAACTCACAGGGACTGAGATATCTGCTGATGAAGGAATGAGATGCAGGTGAGGAGGTGGGTGGGGAAGGTCAGGCAACTGCAGAGCAGATGAGGTAAGTGGAGCAGGTGTGCACAGAGAGACACCTCAACCTCAAGTTAGTACTGATACTGTGACAAAATTTTCAAAAATGGAAAACAAAGAAATGTCTCAGCCTAACATGCAGCACATTATCAAACCTTATAGGTGATATTAATTAGGTCAACTGTGTTAAGACAATGTCTATGCATTACTTTAGTAGCACTGTGTTGTTTACTTTATGCATTTTACAATGACTGTATCATTACATGTGGATTACTACTGTTGATTTTATTGCGCAAAGCATTCAAGATACCAAAATAAATGAATGAGTGGCATTTCAGTGTGTTCATTTTCTCTTAACCTCACAGTCTGACCAAACTCAAAAAAAAAAAAATTCCTACTAATCTGATCAAAAGTACTCTGGATGTGTAAAAAGCATTAATAGGGTCCATCAGAAAGTGCCCTCACTATTTATTCTAATTGTGGGGAGGATATTTTTGCTTTTGACAGTCAGGAATTATTGTAATTACGTGTGCGCTCATGGCTCCATATTATGAGCGGTAAGTGTTACCTATAGGCTGTCCCCCACACAATAAAATGTCATTACATGTGCAGGTTTAATGTTCCTACTCAAGAGAGGCTGCAATAAAGTGCTCATCTTTTAGAAACCACAAGATGCTGGACCTAATGCCTGCTCGTTAACCCCCACAGGGAACTGGCTGCAATTTTAAAGAATACGTTGTTATCAACAAGACCATTAGAGTCAGATTAATGCCTTCTGGAGGGCAGTTAAGGTCTGGTCCACACTGCCTACCTAAGCAGCGTGTGTGTGTCGTGGAACATCTTGCTTTTCATTTCAGTAATCATGCAAAAATAGATAATGAACATGTTCTGTTGATAGTGCTATTGACATCATACTTGCAGCATTACGCCTTTTAAACATTTCCTTTGTCCATTTAAAGGGTTATAAAACTTGTAACATCATGCACAAATAGAAGCAGACACTGTGGCCCAATGCGTGACCACGTTTCCTGCTATTGCTCAGTTTTTCAAGAAGGACCTCCTCACTGTGGCAAAGAATATAAAGGCTGTAGGCCACAGAATTAAACAGAGTTTTATCTTTCCACACAGCGTGAGGACGTCTTTGGCCAAATAGCCATCGTCCTGCCAATTTGATCACTAATATTTTCAACAGAGGCAGCAAACCATGGAGGATCCATCCATTTAGCAAAAAGAAAACCCTCTGAGGTACAGCAGTGTCACTGAGAGAAAGGGAAACATTGATCCAGTTGAGATGTTACCCACAAATCAGCGGCACAGAAACGCACACTGCCAAAAGGTAGAGGTGCCTTTTTTCTTTTTTTTTTGAAAGAATGACTGGTGTTTTTTTTATTTATATGATGTCACAGTAAAAGTACAAATTATAGGAGTGTATGAATTGTGATTTGCCTTAATGAGCTCTATGTATGAACAGAAAAATACATTATAGCTCATTTAAAGTACAGCATGTTCTGCAAATGAGAAAGGAAGCCATTACAAACATAGTAAAAGACAAGTCCAGTTCAGTGTGACGTGAGTGTCATTTTTCAATTTTTTGTCATCTTTCCCATCGCTAATTATCTTGTGAGCACAGAGTTGATTTCTGGGATCGGAGGCAGCATTGCTGAAAAAGAACAGTCAAGTCTGGATTAGCAAGCTTAGACTTTTTGGAAAATATGCCTATTTGCTCTCTTTTGCTCTCTGTAATATGAGAAGGTTGATAGCACTCTCATAACTGTCTGTGAATGATGGAGCTCTGGCCAGCAGGCGATAAGTTTAGCTTAGCATAAACAGCTAGCCTGGCTTAGTCCAAAATAAAAACTGTCTTCCAGCACCTCTAAAGTGCACAAGTTGTCGGTTTTACACTCACAGAGCCAGGCTAGCTGTGGCGCGCTGCCTGTCTGTGTCCTCAGCTTATCGTCTCATGGCTGCAGGTTCAGCTTTTACAGACACAGTAGTGATATCCATCTTCTCATCCCACTCTTGGCAGAAAGTGAATAAGTATATTTCCCAAAGGTTGACCTGTGTCTTTAAAGCCTGTATCGTTTCAGTTTATCCTATTCCTGAATAGATTTTTACCCATTCAAATGACCACAGACTAATTACTGATACATGCACACTGCACAGAGTGGGAGAAACACAGAGTGGGGTCAGGAGGGGTCACTTTAGTCCCTTGTGGTTTCATTCAGATAATCAGTTTGTAAAAATAGTAATAATGGTCATTATATATGTTCAATTATAAAGACAGAAAACAAAGGCAAATTGTAATTTTACACAAACTGTACTACATATGTAAACACATTTACAGCCCTGATCATGTGACCATTCATGTCTTTTTCCAGTCTGACTTGCAGAGTATACTGTTACCACAGCTAATAGAAATAATGGTCAGAGCAATAAAAAATATATCCCCAGTTGTAATAAAACAGAATCATTGTTTAATATTTTGCTTTCCTATTTATTCTCTAATTTTATTTTATTTTCTAATTCAAACTTATTTGTGTTAATGTGGTTCGGTGACAAAAATAATGATAATGACAATTATAACAAACACAAGCACATAAAAGCTGATTTAGAAGTTATTTTCATGGATAGGGAAATTAAAAAGGCATCCATCAAAAACAAATTTCCTCCTGAAGAAAGCTAAAATAGACATGTTTGTGGTAATTATGTGTAAGCTCATAAAAAGATCCTTTCAATCAGAGTTTCAGAGCAGCTGCAATGGATAATTATTACAAGTTTATTGTAAGAGAATAACAGAAATCCCATTGCATGTGGTCTATTATTCCAATCCTCACAATAAAAAGCATTTTTCAAAGTTCCTGTCAGACTCATTATTCACTGCCTTTATTTGGTGGCAGTAAAATGTGAAACACAGTGAAAAATAATTGGAAATACCCAACGTGCATGCGGAATGCATCAGACTGTGCTGATTAATATGTTGTTGGAATATCTGAAATTAGCTGTGATTCAGTGTTTCTTTGTGAATGTGACATGAATATTGGCTGCTTGACTGAAAGTGGAGAAAGATGGTGCAGAGATGTAGAACGCTCGCAGGAGTTTTTAATTGGGAATCGGTGCAGCATGTCTGCTTTTCAGCTTTTCAAGTATCTGTTTCAGGGGAACAGGTGCATTCAGCTGCGACTGCAATCATCCAGATGAGAAGTCTGAAAGAGTGAAAGCTTCAGTGTATGATGTATTTCTGATTGAGAGCATTCCTGATCGGTGAGTGTCACGAGTATTCACAGTTTTGAGATCCCACCCTGCACCGTTTAGAGGGGTGCTGTGCAGACCGGCAGCTGTCAGTCAAACTCACACCAGGCAGGATGATCCATCCTCTGTCTCTTTCAGCGCTGTCAGCTGCCCACAGCCACTTTTTATCCATCTAATATTCTGCTTCCTTTCTCATCAGGGCCTTATATCAGTGAGGACGCTGAGGTCACAGCTACATTAATACTTTTGGAGGGTTTAGCAACAAGTGTGAGAAAATATGAGATTAAAAAGTGGTTTAAAACAGAATTTACACTTTCAAGTGTCGACATAGTCGCACTTTGTTTTACTGCTTTAGAATCTTGTAATCATTTCAACTGCTACTTCAGCATTAAGCTGAACAAATGACAAACTGCGACCATGATATGAGCTAAATGCTATCATTAGCATGCTAATAGGCTCAAAATGACAGTGCCAACAGGCTGATGTTTAGCAAGCATCATGCTCACCATTTAAACTGCTAACATTTGCTAATTAGCACTGAACACAAAGTGTGGCTGATGGGAATGTCATTAGTTTTGAGGGAATTTGGTCACTAACTCAAGTGTTGGACAAAATTTTAACCTTGACCTGCTGATGGTGCTAGAGGAAAAAAATCAACGGATCCCCAAAGTTATTAGACTTCATCCTGAAGGAAATGTGTGTCTGGACCACCACAGTCAGGAGGATTCATTCTCTGGAAATCATGAATGTCTGTAGAAAACTCTAATGCTTTTACTTGGACGTTGTCTTTAAAGTTACATTTAAATAAATGTCTGTCAAATCTCCATCTATCAGCAGCTGAGGTAACACAATGGTGATTGAGCCCATGGCCCACTAATTAAAGCCCTGCGATATCTATATTTATATATATTCTATATATAATGTATATAATTTTTTTTTTTTTTTTGAGTTGTGAACTGGGTGTCTGTCTCTTCTCTCTTAACATATTTCTGGACCACTTTGGGGCCGTGGAATATCTCATTTTTTTAACTTGATTAAGTGCCCTTGTCAGCAAACAGATGTTTATTTACACACATCAGCAGATTTGAAGCAACAAAATCATTCATTTGGTGTCGCCTGATGAATGAGTCCAATATTCCCAATCTTTTAGCTCTGTCAGCATTTCTAAGATCTTGGTTAGGCCAATTTGTGACACGCCGACCGCAATTGATGGTCGCAAATGATCACTCACAGACTGCAGACATGTTTGTGAATGCAACAGCGCTCTCACACACTTCTGCACGGGTTGCAGGCTGCTGTGTGTTCTAATCAGTGAAACGCACCCAAATGAACAGGAGAGGAAATGATCCAATGTTGTAAATTGCAGCTTGCACATTGCAAAGTTACTGAGACGGACCCCTGCTCGCCATCATCTGTCCATCCCTCTGTTACTGTTTCAAATGGTCTGCTGCGTGCACTCTTTTCCTCGTGAAAACTGGCGTCGGTTTTGCGGTGGATGCTGTTGAGTTATACAGTGGAAGAAGAAGGCTGAGATAAATGGCTGCATAAAAAGAGAAAGACCTGCATTAGTAGATGGGTAATGGATCTGAGCTGCCCACTCAGCGCTGGCTAATACATCAGAGGAGTCACTCTGCCATTATATAAAGCATGGATAAATAAATGAACAAAAGCCATTAAGATGATTTGACTTGCAAATAAATATTATCAAAGATATTGCTTCTCTCTGGTCGTAATATCTCAGCCCCAATGCTAACCTCATGTGATTTGTCAAACTGCTCCACAACGGCATCAGAAAGTTGGTTCATCAACATCATGTGTGAGAGATAATAGGCTGTGTGGAGTCATACTGACAGTGTGCCTGGCTTCTTTAAATGCACCTCCAAAGATTTTCTGAATGGCTGCTACAAAATGAACTGTGAGACTTCATGTTCCTCTTTTCAAATTCACTGTATCCAACAACAGCGGACTACAGCTACATTCAAGGCAATTTCACACAAAATTGACAAAGGAAACACATTTTCTCACTTATTTGGAGGGTATTTATTCATGTTCACAGATTTTTAAAATCTGTCTCAGAAGCTCTGCCTTTTAATATGTCTGAAATCTCTGAAGCAATTTGCCTTAACCAAAACAGCTTCTCAAAACCTCAGACAAACCTTAGTTTTTCACTGGAACTTCTCTCTACTTGAAATACATTAAAGCTGCTGAACACCAAGAGCTCTAGTATGCTTCAAATAAAGTGCCAGCCCTCTGGCCAGCCCTGCTCACAGGTAAAACAACTTTCTCAGAAGAAGGTTGTTCTTTCCCAAGTGTTATGCCTGAGTATCTTTTTTCCAAACTCATTAATATGATGTATTTCTTAATATTCTCAAACAGATTGACAGAGACATTTTATACCCCACACTGCAGTACTTCACCTCATTATTCCTTTCATGTGGAGGCTCCTCTTTCTGATGCTGGCGTACTCGTGGATACTTTGTACAGGTACTTTTATCAGCCTTAGTTTAACCTGCTGTTTACAAATGCTCAGCTTTTCACTGAGATCCACAGTGACAAGAGCTGTCAGTGTGCAGGCTCGGAGCGTTAAGCTCTGACTTGCACAAAGCTGCTTCTCTTTAATGCCATAAACAGCCTGCTTAACTTCACTCCCCTCTCCTCAGAACCTTTGATCTCTACTCTGACAAACAGCAGGTTAGAGAAAATGACTTTCACAGCCCGATCCTCACAGATGATAGATTACCCGCTAAAATTAGCATTAATAAAGTTTATCCTCTCTGTTTCGTTTTGGACTATTTCCCCAGAAAATCCAGCTATTACACAGCAAAACCAAAAAAATCACAGACAGCACATCAGTAAAACACTAGCTGTGAACTTTTTCCTCCAGATAACGGCGTGTTAATGTGTCTGTGTTTTCAATAACACATGTACAGCATATCACATCATCAGATATGAACAGGGCGGCATTGAGATGTGAAAGAAATGTCATTATTATTCTTTCATTTATGATATTTTCTTGTCCTTTTCTTTTCCTTCACTCCTCAAGTATTTCCTTGATTTAAGTGTCATACTGAGTCTCAACATCAGGATTTTGTTGGGGAGGACTGTGTGTCACCATGGTAACCCACACATTATCTCACAAAAATACACATGCAGTATGCAAACACACACTCACATGCCATCTGCTCGTGTGTGGGTGCATGCTTTGTGTGCTATATGTCTATGCTTAGCCACGGTGCTGTATGTGCATGCACATTGTATGCATGTGCAGTTACATAAGAAATGTATTTCTAAAGGGGAACAGAGGCAGAATGAACATGAATAGAGAGTGAGTGAAGAGTCAGATGCCAAGACGACTGTGTTGGACAGATTCTTTGAGCATGTGTCTGACGGAGGCAGCTGTGAATGGAAGGTCGCTGAAAATGCCATCATTTGTTCTTGTAAGAAGAATGAATGAAGGTCTCTGCTTTCAGCATTGCTGCCTGTTTTTAAAACAGAACTGTCCCCCCACACTGAAATAACTGACACCTCTACAGTATGTGAATATTTTTTTCTTTACAGTTGTCAATAGGGAGACTGGAGAAGCAGTATTACTTCACTTCACAGCTCTCCTCCTCCACTCAACCTGCCACATCCCCTTGCAAAATCATGAAACATGGTACAACACATTCCTTGTGGATGAAAGGTTGGTTATATTATGTGCATTTCCAACAAACAGCAACACTTTTGGGGGTGGGCATAAGAATATTAGATTGAACATTAGTTTAAACGTAATGCTAATGTGGCACAACACAGTCCAATATAAATGTTATTTGTTAAAAAACAACTCTGTAGCCCCCTCAGCTCTACAGAGCGTTTTACTATGTTGGCATCCTTCGGCTCATTGCTTTGGTTTTATGGGCCAACACTACATTGTTTTGGTTTGTCCTCATGTAATCATGGTTTCCAGCAGCAGGAAGCATCTGATTTCAGTGAAAAAGCTTTGACAAACCAACTGTACAAAGCAGTCGAACACCAAGCAGACAGATCTAGATAGGGAGTAAGTGGTGAACGTAGTGGAACATTTAGCTGCTAAAGAGCCAGATGTGCCCGCAGGAGTTGGTGGAGACCAAAACCAGGGTTAAATAAGAGTGAATGTTGGACTGTAGCCAGGAGTAGGACTCAGAATGAATGCTAACGCTGCTCTATGTCCGCTCAGTATGGAAATAGGCAGCTGCTAATACTGCTAATTGGCTGTATGAGTGTGCTAAAGTGATGATCTGTCAATGTTGTGTTTACAGCTTGTTTCACTGGCCCCACATAGCCAAAATTTGAAGTCATTTGGGTTTAAAATTATGACTGATAGTAATGTCTCAGGAAGTCTTAATATTGTCCTCAGTACAGCTGTGAAGTGGAAGGTGCTGCTGGTTCCAGAGGTGATTTTCCCCACTGTTAATTCCCAATGATTTCAATGATTTCCTCTCAGTGGTGTCTTAACTGGTCTTAGAAACACAGGGATCTCCTAAATAATGTCACACTTCTGTGACTGTCAGAGAGTGTCAGAAATCAAAGCTGCTTTGTCGTTGTAATTGATTGCAAAATGCTGTGTTATAGTTGCTAGTTCATCCATTTTGAATGTGAAAGTCAACTGATTTCAGCTGCTTCATCAGGTTTCTACAACATGTCTTTATTTAGCCATCGATTGATGTTAGTATGGCATGCAACAAAATCTCAAGCTCAGTAATTGGATATCTTTTACTGACTGGGGATTTGTACTTAAATTGTTAGGTTTTTATTTACACAAGCTTGTACTTTGACTTTTTATCAAAGGAAGCACATATGGTTTTACACAGTTGCTTATGTTTTGTACTAATGATTCAAACAGAAGACTAGCATGCACATCCAAGGCTTAGAAAGGCTCCCACTGCCAGTCACCTACCATTGTATATCCAGAACAGGGCTTTTTCCTCTCTAGCCTGAGCCAAAATAACTCCTCCTGTTTCGTAACTCTGTTGGAAAGGCTGCTATGGTTTTCAAGAATCTGGGTTACTCCAGTCAAGTTAATGCTAAATTATGAAAAAGACATTTTATATGTGCTGGAACTGCAGTGAATTATTGATTGTTGCCAAGCTTCAACAGGACTCCTTCTGACCTCTGAATGCTGAAACAATGCAGTATGCTTACAGAGAAGCTCTTTGCTTCCCATTCTACAGTAACCATGGAATTCTTTTGCATCGATGTGCTACAGAAACAGAGAGATCATAGAACACAGGCCAATATTAAAAGCACAGGAGTTTGGCTTGAAAACGACAGCATCATTACTTATCTAAAGTGACAGATGGAATGGCTGCATTAATTAGCATGTTCAGCTGTCAGATAGAGGATGATCATAAATCTCTTTGCACAGGCTTTGGTGGTTGCAGGAGAACTGCTGACTGGAGTGTCATTCTTTCTCCAGGGTCATGTATTTTTTAAAAGTCTCGCTCTCCCTTTCATGCCTGCACAGACACAGCACAGGGAGAGAGAGAGACAGAAAACAGAGTGAGCTGGCAGTTGGAGGCAGCCATCTTGGACTGGGTTAAAAGCGTAATCCTGGTCACGCTGTATCAGCAGCAGAGGAGAGATAAGAGTGAGGGAATGCCTGTGCAGGGAAACCCCTCTGCAGAGAGAGTATGAATACTGCAGATACTGTTGCAGTCAAATGAAAAGCCTGGGTTGGAGGGGGGATAGAATACAGTCTGCAGGGCCACTCCAGGCTAATATTAAGAGTCTTATAAAATCTGTATCATATTTCATACAGCAGAAATGAAGAAACAGATGAGTAGACAGTGAAGCACCAGAGATGTCACTTGGATGAGCTAAATATGCAGGTTAAAGCTGTGTGCAAGTCAACACACTCTGCTGGTTTATCAGAGAGCATGAGTCATTGATCCTCTGACGAGGATGTTATGGTATACGCAGACAAATTAGAGCCACAAGATGCTGCTGGATAGGCTGGCCAGCAGGTGACAGTTACTGTGAATTGTTTTAATACTGCACTACTACAAAGCGCCATGCATGGAAAGAATCATTTTCATGTACTTGCACATTTTACATGACTTTGCACATGTTCTCCTCTCATGTACATTTCAAAGGAATATATTGTATTTTAGCTTTTACACCAAAAAAAAATATTCATTTTAAAAATTGCTCTACCCCCACCAGCTCCATTGTTAAAATGCTACTTAGCACTTGAATGGTAATTTTGTATTGCATGTGTAATGCAGCTGTAATTAGTAGAATAAAACCTTACAGCAGGTAGCAAAGAGGATGCAGTGAACAGAAGTGAGCAGAATTCAGGTAGCAGTTGTGTTTTCACAGAAACATATTTGGCAAAATTAATTAGTTGCACACATTTGAATCTGTAGGACACGGGGTTGGATTCTCCCAAAAGGTGGAATATTTAGTCAATTTAATGCAACGTCAAAACCTCACAACCTCAACATCATGAACCAAGCTCTCCTCCATGTTCTGTATGTATTTACATCATTTCTGTGACAGCGAGGGTGGGATGAAGAATGTCCTTCATTGATTCTGTGGTGTGTTCTTCGATCTTGCAGCGCACTTACCTCTTTAATATTTACCTCCTCCAACACGCCATAACCACCACAGACCACCAGACAGGATGCTGAGATCCAATATTGGGCTAAGAGGCACCAAAGAAAGCGTAGTTTATGCTGTCGGCTGTAGAAATGATGCTGGTAATGAGAGGTTTCACAGAGATAACTGCCTGTGGCCATCGTGCCTGGAATGGCTAATTAGCTCGCTGTTTACTCTGCAGTATCTTTGCTAAGGAGAAACATTTTCTCGCTGATGTGACGCTGATGCACTGCAACCTTAGAAGATCTCATTTCAGATACAAGGTCTGACATACATTCATTCTGAATATCATTAGTGTTCATTATGTTGTCAGCAGTCTCAGAAGACAATAGAGAATGTGGTATACAAGAAGTGAAGCCCCCACAGTGCAGATACAAATACATATTATACACACACAAGAATACGACTGGTTGAAGTGAGTGACAAAGTGCTCCTATTGCTCTTGAAATTTAAAGCTGCACCACAGGAAATAGTGTGACAAGCCAGAAGGAGCCTGTGATCATTTTCACTTCTTCTATTTCAGGGACTTGAGACATGTCTCTTGTATTCCATTTTTACCCACATTCTGCCCTCTTTCATCTCCCTCCAGCTATTTTTACTTCTTCTCATTTGAGCAGTGCAGAGTGCAGAATTTCAGGCTGATGCAAACCGGAGGGTGAGATGAGATAATGGTGTTTGGCATTGTTTTCTTGTACCGGTCTGGATTGTCTGCATTAGTGCTGTTTACCTCTGCCATTTGAGTTTAGACTTTGTACAACCGACAGCTCAAGCCAAGCACCATACATTCCAGCAGTGCAATGGGGTGAATTTTGTGCTGAGTCAAATAATAGATGTTGAAATGTTTCACAGAATAAGTGAAAACCACCATCACCAAAGACCTCAAAATGTGTCCTCTACACACAATGAGTTTTTGTACCAAATTTAATGCAATCCAATGGTGTCACTGGAGGTGCAGTCAGGGGACCGCCAAAGTGAGTGAGACCTCTGAGGACCATGAATATCCATACTAATAGAAACATGTGGTTTCTATGTATAACCTTATTTCCCCAGGTGAAATACTGGTGTGGTCATTAAGTAGAAATCTCCCCAGAGAAATATACTTAAAGAATCAGGAGTAAAAGAAGAAGACATGTGCAGGAGAAGAAGAAGAGATCTACACAAAGTTAAAAGGAACATATTAAGAAATGGGGCGACCCTGCAGCTGGAGGCACTTTTTATGCATTTTGTGAATACAGTATGTCAAGCTATTGGCTAACAAAATGTCACCTGAAGATTCATCAGGATGAGCCTCCTGAGGGGATCCAAGCACTTCAGTTAATATTCTACTCTATGACAGACAAGAATGTTGCTATTGGATAACTAATATAGCTCATTAACACAGTTTTGTTTTTTGTTTTTTTTTTTCTGTCTAAAATTCTCATTTTCTACAATACCTGCTCATGACAGCTATTGTATAGCTAGATTATGGTTAGGGCTGGGCAACTGGAATACTAGGTTAGGGTTACTCAAAGATTAGCAAGCTGCAGAATCAGCCAATATGCATGCAATTTCAGGGAATATTGGGCTGGAATAGATTTTCCATTTATCCATCCATCCTTTTTTATATATTACTTATCCTGCTCAGGGTCACAGGGCGCTGGAGCATGAATTGCAGTGAGGGTAAAGTCAGACTAAGTCCATCACATGGCCAAGCACATGGGCAGCGATGGCAGCAACTTTCTGAGCGGGAAGCTGATTTCTTAAATGTCATGTAAATGAGAAACCTGATTTCCATAATCAGGGTTGGTTATTTGAAAATCCGTAATTCCCCAACACAATTTCTTAGTCGTGTGGGTTTAAGTAACTCTGGCGGGAAGAGTCACTGTGACACTTTCTGCCTGAGACACACCTCCATTATTCTAAATAAAGGCTTATTCCACAGCTGAAAATTTGACTGCCTGTGAAAATCAGACCTGTTGGTGCTATAAGATTATGAAAGAACATTGAAATTTTATTTGAAAAAGAAATTTTAAACTTTTTCAATTTAATCTCTCAGGAATCCCAGATTTTCACAGGTGATCTATCCACATTTTTCTGAAAGCACAAGTGGACAAGAGTAGTTCCAATCAATAAACCCACTGAGGCCTTGCAGACAGTATACAGTCTTGGCGTATGTCCTATAGGGTCTCAGAATGGGGGAACAGGCCGTAGCTATGCAGCCTAATGTCGCTGTGTTTTTCTCAGGCTACAACAAGGCATGCAGTTGGCAGAGGGGGAGGTACAGCTTGTGAAAACTGCATGTTGAATAATTGATTGTGTACATAAAGCATGGATGTGGAAGAAAAGGAGGAGGAGGAGGAAGGGGAGACTGGGGGAAAGGGAAGGAGGAAGGAAGGCTACTGGAACAGACAGATAAATAAATCCACACATTACTTACAGTGAAGCCTCACTCCACAGCCAATTCAATTCCTGTTTTATCTTCTCTTTCCTTTTCCTCCACTTGTCCCTGTAATGTTTTCTTCCCCAACCCACTCACTAACTAAATTAACAGAATTACTTTTCCAGTAAGAAGCTTTTGATAACACCATGAGCAGACAGAAATTATGGTCGTTTAAAAATGTACCTGGCTGGAAGGTCATATCCACCAGGATCCACTGGTGACTCTGAGAATGCAACACAGATTGCAGACAGACCCTTGTGTTGCTTTGGTGACATAAATTATGAAAGATGTCTCTGAAATTGGGTTTAGGGTCCAGAGAGATGTGAGTGGATGTGTTTGGAGAGTGTGATGCCATTAATTGTGCAGTGAGGATGGTTTTCTCTCATTATTTGGAGTCCTGCTGAATGACCTTTGTCATTTGTTTTGTATGTAGTTTTGTGCAGTGCAGTACAAACAGAATGTTGAGAGTAATCCATCTTTTTGGATGACATTTCAGGCCTACAACAAGCATAAGATTGTTCGCCAGTCTTAAGTCCTACACAGTAATGTCTCAGTGCAGGGACATGCACAGACATCATGAGGGACAGTGGCTCGATTTAAAAATAGGATACTGTGCTGTCGTCAGGCCTCCTCTTGATGTTAGCACACTATAAAAACATCATATGCCCAAACACACACACACACACACACACACACACACATTTGTGTTTGTGTACAAGAGGATAAAACACTGATTGGATGATACACGTCATGCACATGGAATAACAATGTCCTATTTAATTACACCAAAATGCGTCCTGTGTCCATAAATTGTAAACCAAACTTAGACAAAAAGCGTGGATACATACTTATATAAGAACATATAATATCAGTTTGTATGCAGATGACAGTCTTGTATGAGTTTGGCTCCTTTTTAGCTCAAGTTATGTCAAGATTACAGTCTGCCTTCAGAATCTCCAGCTTGTACTGAACGCTGTAGGGACAAAATGTGTTTTATTCCCAACAACCTGTCATCTCCCTGCCATCCATACACTGAATAATACTGAAATTGAAATAGTATAATCTTTAAATGTTTGTCAGACAGCAGTCTAAAGAGGGTTTTCTTACACAGAAATAAAGCCTGTTTCTGTCTTGAGGACAGGAAAATGATTTGCTGCTTGTCTATGGAGATGCCATTTATTCTTAAAACAACATGATGCAGTTCATCATTTTGCTTTGCATTACAGGAGATAAATATCACCCCCTTCACAGTGTAGTTTATGAAAATTGTCTGTTCCTCACCAGCAAGAACATGTTGAATATATCCGGGATTTTTAATTCTAAAGGTCACTTCTCAAATCTAAAACCACTGCTCACCATCTATGGACTGTTTAACTCTAGTTACCCTGCAGGCAAATGCTGAAACTCGGAGGGCTACCTTCCACTCCTTAGCACTTTATAAATGGAATTAACAGAGTATTTTAAAATTTAATGTCTCATCCCACAGGCAGACAGTAAACCTTTAACTCTGTGATTGTCTCTGATGCTCATGTACATTGTGTATTATGTGTATTCTCTCTGCTGTGCTCAGGTCTCTCTCGCGAATCAAATGACCTGATTAGAAAAAAGTTACATATAGATATCAAATAACATAACTACTCTTTACTGGAAAGACCATGAGGGCCCACATTTGAGGTAAAGCAGTATAAAAAGCACCAACAATTTATTACACCTATAAGTAGCACTACCAAACACATGTAAGGCTATGTGTAATTGTTATATAAGGAAATAATCTATACCTACCTGCAATGCCATATGCAACAACTATATGCATAGGGATGCCAATGCAATAACATTTATTGCCGTAGGTGTCTTGTTCATATTACATTGCTACTGATGCTACAAATCAGACTATAAAAATGGAGAACACTAAAGATGACCACAGGGACAGACAGAATCTTTTCGTCGTTTTTTTTCTTTGACATCACTTGAACTTTTTGGTTGCAAAGGGGCGTGCACTTGAATCTCCTGTGGATATTTCGGCCTGTCAAAGGAGGCCAAAGGTTCTGTTAATATCGCATTAACTTTTCACACATGAAGATGAGGTGCAGTAGAAACCCAGAACACAGAACACATGTATGATCACAAACTTCTTGAGGTTTTAGTACCTGCTTGCCAGCTTGGCAAAAATTGTCCATACACACACACATACAGCATAGTGCATTCCTAAGTGTGTGTGACAGCAGTTTGGAAGCCCTGTCACCTGATGTGTTAACAACAGCATTTTGTCTGGTGTAATAATAATAATTTTGTGAAATAATAATCAGAATAAGAGTCGCAGCAACAACAAACACTTGTCTTATTAATTAATTAATTGATTTAATTAACTACTATAATTATGATAATCTGATAATATATATTTATTAATTTAGTCCAGAGGGTGCTTCAAGGGGGAAATGGGGCAGAGGCTTCAGCCACTTAAAGCATTATGTGTGCATGTCCCTATTAAAGTGTACAGAACCAGCTGGACAATCTTAAAGCATATAAAATGTGAATGGCATTCATGCTTCCAGCAATCAGCCACACAATCACAAAGTTTAATTTCCCTGAGAGGCCAGGCTAGTGCCTGATAAAAGGAGATGTCACATAAAACTACATTCATCGATTAAGTATAAACATAAAACAAATCTGCACCATATATAACTGAGCTGACACTAAGCAGGGAGCTTTTGCAACTAATGGAGTTCAGTGAGAGCTTTATCCAAGATGCTTCCCGGGAGAGAGAAACAGCAGACAACAGTCCATCATTACTCACAGAGCACAGGCCTGGGAATTCCAAGTAAAATGCACTGTATCACTTAACAATACAGTGCATTAATGGAGTGAGTCACTTAAAATGATGGCTTTGTTTTTTATAGCCATACAAGGCTACCACTAAAATGAAATATGATTAGCAAAACAAATTTGGGCAATTTTTCTTGATTCAGAAACACTCCAGCAGAGAATAAACAGAGGTGAAATTATTTTTCCCCTTTTTATTTTTGTTCTTAAAGCTGCCCAAAACAATATTTGGATATTAACACTGGATCAGATGACTATGTGTTACGTGAAAAGGGACCTACAGAGAACTGTCCCCTGACTGACTTATCGGAGCATCTTTAATCTCACTGCTTTGTTTTTCTGACCCATAAAAACTTAAATCACATGAACCTCATCTCCTGCTTCAGCAAGCAGGTGTTTTCAGTATAATAGCTCTGAATCTACAGCACACTACCAGCACCACCCAGCAGACAGAAAGGATTAGCAACTACCTACATTTTTGGATGAACATAGAGGCGCATTTAGCATTAAAATGAACACAATGGAAGTTCAGAGGAAGAAGTGAATGGATATTGGACCTGATAATAGACATAACAAATTTATAAGGTTAAACATGCATCACTACTGTGTCTTCAAGTTGTTCTGCTGCCACAAAGTGGCCAAAAATGTCACTAGAGGCAGCTTTAAGGTTGTCTTACTCAGTACTAAGACATTTATAGTGACTGTGTATGTAGCTGTCATTAGACATCCATAGAACATCCATTAAAATGTGCAGTACATGTACATGCATGAGTAACTCAACTCAGTGAAAACACCAGAAAATACAGCATGCACATGTCATTTTCTGTGATATACATGTTAACTATACACATAAACACTTTTCATACTGCAACCAAATCCCTCAAACAGAAACTCAGCTGCACACTCTACAGAACATCAGGTTTCTGAAAGGAAATGTGGTCTTTTTGGAACACTGTTGGTGCATCAAAGTCATGGAGTTACTTTGCTTTCAATTGAATTTACTCAAAGAAGGAGAAAATGAGTCCCACTCTTGTTTCACTGTTGCATAAGAAGTGGCCAAAGTCACTCAAACTGATCAGTCTTGTAGTATTGGCTTTGAATCCCCATCCATGGTTGAAGCAGACGAATAATGAGTGCTTGGGAGGTTTTAGAGGATTAGGTGCAAAAATTTGGTTCTGCTCTTCTGTGGCAACTGTGAAAATGTGTGATTATAAGCTAGCCAACAGCCAGCTTCACTCTGAGTCCTTCAGTCTGCCTTGCCAGTGTTTACTGGGTGTTTCTTTCTGTTGTGTTTGAGTGTTCAGTAGCAAAGAAACTGTAAACTTGGCTGAACCAAATGTCACCACAAGCAGTGACTTGAGTTTAAAAGTAGACATGGAAACTGTTTGCATTTGGAGAAGAAATGTAAAACCAGTTTTTTAAGTGTACCAATTCTCCATTTGAAGGTCCAAATCTGAAGAAACTTGAATTTCTTTAATTTGATGAAAGCTTATGACATATTTATTTAAAGATTTCTTTAAACTAATCAGGCGGTAACGATGATGTTAAGTAAAGCAAGTGTTACAGGTGTTCAAGGATCCTACTGCTGAGACCAGGCAGGCTTCTCCAAACACCCTTTCAATCTGGAAACCTCAAACAGCATGTTTGTGTGCGTGACCAACCGGCTGCCAAATATCACAACCAGCAGCTTAGAAAAGTAGCCAGGACAGCTGGTACTGTGTGCGCAGCTAAGGACTGATCCTGGGTGAGTTGGAAGGACAACCTTGAGTATCTCAAGGATAAGTCGTTCTCTCTGCCTTTTTATTAACAAACAGGTGCTGCTCTGTTCTTATTATTTTGTCTGTAGTTGATTTGCTGTGACTGCGGTATGTGAGAGGTCAGTCTACATAATGACATCATACTAAATAATGCAGGATATTCATGGTTTTGTATTAAGTTGAATGGCCAGAATAACTTATATTTAATGGTTATTAACAACAGTTGAAGCCTTTTCACAGTCGAGCAGACAGCAAACCAAACACCAGCACACTGTATGTCAAAGCAGCCACAACAGTTACACAGTCAACAATACCAAAGAAAAGCATGAGAGCTGCAAGGAGATGAAGAGGGAGAGACGGTTTATACTGATGCAGTGCAGTGAGGATACAGAGATAAGGAAAGTCTTTAGTGCCCCCCTGCTACAAGCCTCATGCCACCCTCGGATATCTGTTCTAGTGTCGAAACTGGTTCTGTTGGTGATGACAACCATGACAACATCAGCAGACAAACAGCAGCATTAGCATGTATTTGAAGTCATGTGTCTGGCCAGCCGATGTATATTAGTCCAGTATTCACTCTCATTTACTTCTTTTTCTGCTCTCTACTAACTCCTGAGGGAAATATCTGGTTCTTTAATTATTAGACTGTGTTCACCAACTAGTTGCTAACTGTGTTTGTTGCTGTTTGGTGTCGAGCAGTTCACATGCAGAGGGTTTCTAAAAACCTGTTTTACTGAAAACAGCTGCTAACTGCTGAAAATGAGGCTGATGAGAGCAGTGGGAGTGAAGCAAAGAAGCTGCTTCATTTCGGTTTCACTGAATTTGCTTCACTTTGTTTGAAAAATCAAAACATTGAGCTGAAAGACGCTAAAACCCTCCATTATTATTATTATTATTATTATTAGTAGTAGTAGTAGTAGTAGTAGTAGTAGTATATACTGTACCATGTATGTACCATATATGGCGACTTCCCACAGGCAAAACCAGACAGTGTGTTCAAGTCAGCATCCAAACTCTCTTGTTTGTATTCAGTAATCTGTGGTTAGGACTGTTTACCAAGTGAGAATTAACTGAAAGCAGTGCAAATCTGTTGCTATGGTTACCAGCAGTTTAATATGCCTCGAGCAATGAGTTTCAGTGGTGGTTAAAATATGTTTGACATGTCCTGATATACATTTTTTAACTACCACCTGCCAGCCAATCAGATTCAAATATTTCTGTCGCGTTGTGCACACAGCAGTCACTAAAGGTTGTCCAGTTTCTGCTAACTATAGCTCTAAATCACAGTTTCTCATTGCAAGCACACAAATTAATGAATTTAAAAAAAATGACCCACTCACGTGCAGTCAAATGCATTGTTAATTTAACATACATTTACTCAGCACTACACTTTCCTGCATACTGTATACTTACAATTACACCACTGACGCGTCACATTTTTCATCTGAATCGATCTGTGTAGCAGAGTGGGCTGAGAAATGACACAATGCCACAGCCTGAGCACACACTGGGGCATGTGTGTACCTATTTTCTGCTCCACCGTGATTTGTAAATCATTGATAAAGTGCCGTGGGAGGCTGGGCAGTTTACTTTGACTGCTGCTGATATTACATATTTGACGGTGACAAATCTGAATGTGTTGTGTGCCACACAGAGGGATGGATGGGGGTCGTGCACAGCAGTTTTAGTCCAACTGAGGGTGTTTGGGTGTAGAAAGTAGGCTTAGAGGTTAACAGATTCAGACAAACCACATTATTTCTGCCACTGTTGTTTCTCCTCACCTGCCTGTGTAGGTGCCATTTAACAGGTAATTTGAGCTTGTTCAAGTGTGCATTAACATACATGAGCACATCCATCTCCTGGTAAGTAAGTCTGAGCAAATAAGGGAATTCTCTCTCCATCTCTGCTTCTCTAAGGCTCACACATGCATGCATACCGCCACCCTCACACACACACACAAAGTCATTAGTCATCCACCAGAGGAACCACCCCCACAGCAAACACACACTCACATATGTGCAAAAACACACACACAAATGCTCTTAAACACCAAGGCTGTAACTACAGCATTTCCTCTTGAATATTTCCCCAGGGCCCAGTATAATGTTTCTGACTAAGGTGGAAGCATACATTATATATCTGGGTTGGTCCCTTTATGGCTTGTTGCTGATAGGTTTTGTGTAAATAACAGCCCATGTTACCTTGATTACTTCAGCAAGAAAACAGCCACATGTTGATGTGCAGTCAAAGCAGATTTAACAACATATCACAAAATGCCTTTAAACGGGGACAAAGAAATCTGCTAATCTAAACAAAATGTTGTTGAATAATTAATCAGTCATTCATTCAAAAACTGCAGGAAGTGCCCAAAAGAGTTCCTGAAATTGCAGGTTTGTAATGCGATGCTTGGTCCAGAGAGACTTTTTCCCATTTCACACAAAACATTCAGATATATCACAGTAGGAAAAACAGAGGAGTCAATAATAAAGTTCATAATGATTTAGCTGCTTCAGTTTCAGGGTATTTTTGGTAGTTCTGGTCTTGTTCATACTGCCTCACTGTCATGACTATAGTGGGACACTTGAGTAGATCAGAGCCTTCATTAATGTTATCTGCAAAAAATATCTATATCAAGTCAAAATATCTGTTGTGAAAAAGACCTATCCAATAGAAACAGCTGTAAAACATTTGAGTATTTACAGAATATCACACACATTTAGACATTATTTGCATTGTTAAAATTTGCATTGTTTCAAATAATAAAAATTGAAAAATATTATTTGAGTCTTAACATGTTCGCAAATCCATCAGACATAAAAAGTATTCATTTGGATTTGTGTTTGTGTCCTCTTTCCTTTTAAGTCTATTTTGGTCTCCACCAACTTCTGATCAAAATTTTTGATCAGCTAGTTGTCAGCTGTGTCTGTCTGCTGGGCAGGTAGCATACAATGAGTGAATCAAAGCTTTCTTCTTTGAAAACAGCTCATTGTTGTGCCTGTAAATAATGGTGAGTGCAAAGAATAAACCAAAAAAAAATGTTCCAGGATGTAAAATTGTTGAACTAAATGACACTAAAATACTAAAATTGCAGAATTGGGTGAGCTTAACAGCAGTATAACATAAATGATCATATAGCTAAGACAGCATGACGGTGACTTTTCTTCAAAATCCAAATTTAAGGCAACACAACCAAAACACTACTTACACTATTTCTCAGTTGACTTGGACAATATTACTGCCAAGAGCTGATTTAAGAGGAGAGCAAGAGGATCTTGTTAACAAGGTAATGGGAACCTGCTTTAAGGGAAATGTGCTTTGTAACAGAATATGAATAAATGGTGTGAATCAAGGTGATGGGGGAAAGAAATGAGGAATTCTGATGAGCACTGGGCTGTGAAAGATATTTATAGACAAAGACACATAATATGAATCACTGCACAGATGAATTAATGGGTGTTCAAATCATTTTGCAGCACTTGTGTCTGCTGAGGTAGATCAGCTTACTGTACTGTGCAGTAATGTGAGCCTGTGGTTTTCTTTTTATATTGACAACCAGACAGCTCTTTGGCATTTGTGCAGCATACCGCATAGACAAATTGATAGATGCATGATACAAGAGTTAAATGATCTTCGCCTGGGGCATGTCAGAGTGTAAAGCAATTTTACGGTTATCGATTCTGGCCTCGGCCATATCTACCGCCTCAATATTGTCTGCGACCTCGCCTGCAGGTCAAGCTGGGGTCAATCTGAGGTTTCTTGTGGCAACAAACAGCTTCCCCAGAGGCTCCCATACAACTCTGCTTCCAGATGGTACAGTTCATTTAAAAGATAGAGCCAATTTGGGTGAATTTGGGAGGATTAAGAGAATATATGAACTCCACCAGTGGCTGTGTAGGAATATGGAGTATCGTCAAGCTCCCTCCCACACTGTTACTCAGAGATCAAAGGGAAGCGAGGAGAGCTGAGATTCCCTTTGTGGACACGAGGAGAGAGAAAGAGCAGGAGAAGGAGAGATGTTCTAATTTAACAGGCTGCAGAGATGAGAGATAGGCAGGCTTTGTTTGGCAGTTCATCAAAACAAAATCACAATCTGCTGCATCACCACTTCCTGAGGTCATCCTAGTGCAGAACACAGACTTTTTTTAATTTGTGCAGCTAATGTGGGTTTACATATGTGATGACAAGGCAGACAGATAAAGGTTTTTCAGCTATGCTAGCAGCGTGGTTCTGGAAGTGGCACTGTTGGTCGGTAAGTCTACCAGCAGCAGGTTAATATTTTTTGGTTTAGAGTATCTCAACAACTTTTGAGAAGATCGCCGTGAAAATTGGTTCAACCAACGCCGGATGAATTGTTAGAACTTTGACGATCCCTTGACCAAAGATTTCCTTCATGTATGAGACGCGTATTTGCTTCGTCCTCCGCGCGTCTCCAATCCAAACTGGATGTGTTTCAGAAGTTATCAACTTATTGTTGATGTATGATCAGGAATCTGCGCAGGGTGTTTTATTTTGAAAATATCCCAGATTCTTTGCACCATTCCTTTGTCTAACTTCATGTCTGGCTTGATCTACTCTGTCAAAAATAGGCTTGACATTTATATACTGTACAATAACATTAAGCGGTGGACTGGCGGTAAACATGTTAGCAGATTAGCCCACTAGTGTCAGAGCTACCTTGGCTGCCACGTGACCCTTGTCTCAAAGGTTGTATCAGTGTCATGACCAGAAAATTATGTTAAGTTATGTTTATTTTTTGTCTTGTGTCTATGTTGTCTTGTGGCTTTTATTTTGACATCCCTCTCTCTTCTTGTTTCAGGTAACCTGCCCTTCCCTCGTGTGTCTCTGATTGTCTGCCCCGCCCTGATTATCCCCACCTGTTTCCCATTACCTTGTGTGTGCGTGTATATATAGTCCTTGTCTCCCTTTGTCCTGTGCCGGTTCGTCTTGTCTCGTTGAGTCAGAGAACCACGCCAGTCCCATGCCAAGCATCTTGTCTTTTCAAATTTTGTATTTCTTTGTTACTTTTTCTAGCCTTCATCATTGTCTTGTCTTTAGTTCTTTTGATACTTTGTTTGCCTTTTTATAGCCTGAGTCGCTTTCCTCTTTGAGTGTTTTTGGTTCTTGTTTCTCCTCCCAGTGAGTGATTTCTTATTTTGTGCTTTTCCTCGGTAGAGTGATTTTCAGTTGTTACTTTGTCTTTAATAAACTGTTGAATTGAGCTTTGTCTCCAGAGTCGTGCATTTGGGTTCAGGTCCTAGTTCAGTCGTGACAATCAGTCCCTCAAGAGTTGATCCCGACAGCTGCTAGCATGGCTGTTGTGACCACCATATTCATTCATTTTATTGTTAACATTCTTTTTTAATCTGTGAATTTACACAAGGCAGCAGAAGGACTTACCCAGTAGATGTATGTATTAGTGTTCCAGTCACCTTCAAGTTCAAATGTCTGAGCAAACTCCATGTTAATCAATCCATTACTTAGTAAAATAGAAATGTTCCATTAGGATTTAGGACTCCAGTATTTTGTGGCGAAGGACATCAGTAATGAGCATCACAAAAGCAAATTTGCTCTGAGCCTTTCATGATTCCTCTCAGCCATTCTTTCAACAAACATTCCTCTCAAATCCCACATTCAAATGCTTCAATTCAAGCAAACCAGAGACAAGATTGATGCATCTGTCCAAGATGTGTTGCGGCTCCCTTGCTGTGCCGGTTGTCTCTGGAGTAGGCCTATAGCTGACTTTATACTTCAGCGAGATTAATGTCTTATGAGGAAAGGAGAGGATGACAGTGACTAAAAAAAGGCTCGCTGTCATCCATTCCTGTCATCCCAGTATGTCATCCATAATAAAGTATGGTTAGCATGTGTGAAATGGCTTACTGGAGAGGAGAAAATGACGGAGGCTATTTTCAAATAGCAGGCAGATCCTGGAGATACTGTTGCTGCTACAAGTGACCAGATTGGATTTGTGTGTTTAGCCCGTATAATCATTTGCTGTCATTTTGATATTTGTCACAGTAATGACGCAGGCAATTTGATTGTTGGATATGTGAAACCACAAACAGCCAGCTGACCTGATAGAGTGCAGACTTGTTATAGCTGCTTAACAACACACACAAATCTCTCTGTGTGTGTATGGTTCAAGTTAGATTTACAGTGACTTCAAAACTTTAAAAGGACTCCAGTTTGTTCTTTTATGATGCTTCAGGCTCTCTCATGTTTGCCTTTTATTTCTCTAATTAAATGGAAATAGAATTTGCAACATTTTGTGACTTTTTTTTTGTTATTTCCATATGGAATTGATGAATTGGTGGAAGAAACACTCAGATCTTTTAAGTATAAATACGAAGAAAATTGCTGAATTAAATAACAACAATAACAACAAATAATAATATTGGATTTTTTACGTAAGTAAAGAAGAAAAAAGAGGCTGCAGACTCGAGAATGTGTACTGCTTAGTTTTACTCATCGAAAGCTAGTTAAGCCGCTTGGTTTTCTTTTGGCAACCTCAAAGCAAGTTAGACTGCAATAAAATGCTTATATATAACAAATGTTGGACATAAACACACAGACCTTCTGCAGTATATACATTATGATTTAAGTGCCATTTGCCATAAATAGAATCCCCATCCTTTATTTTTCACCTCGTTCTTCTCTCTCTCTCTCGTATCATTTCTCACTCTCTACTCAAACATACTCATCTCATCTAGTTTCGTGACTGTTTGGTCCCCTTTATGTCTCAGTGTTTCACATATATCACCATTTGATGGCAGGCCTGAGGGCCTTGCATGAATGAACAAGACAGATAAAGAAAGAGTGACACATGATGGTGAAAGAGGTGCTAAAGAACATTGGATATAAAAGAGGACTGGGTGGAAAGGAGAGCATTATAGTTTGTTGAAGATTAATATTTGGCCATTAAATTCCATACTTGTGTGTATTTTTCATTCCTCTGTTAGTTTTATAACCAGAAAATCCACATGGAAACGTGCCGCTGAATGTGATCACCTCAGTAAATCAAACGTTTAATGCGTCTGTTGTTATGATGAGTTGAAGAACAGTTGAAGAGGTACATGAATGCAGCTGAATTTCATTTATTTGAAAACCATCTCATTTGTAAGTTAACAATCATTTTAGCTCATAAAGCTGCATCGAGCACACCAGGGGGCGCTGCCTCTGCAGCACCCAGCAGCTGGGGACAGGGTGGATGTATTGACACTGCAGGGCCAGGTGCAATAGATTGAAACACTCTTTTTTTTATTATGTGCAATGAAATCACTTTTAATTTGCTCTCCAGCTATTAATTTGCACCCTTTATAGTTATTAAAAAGAGTCTGTGTCCTGTGGTTTTTAACTTGCTCTTTATCGTTTTTACTTGTTGTAATTTGTTTTTAATTACGGTTCTTTATTTGTTTTATCTCCGTTTCTATTCACTTTTGGAAAAAAAAAAAAAAAAAATGCAGCAACAAGATTCTGTCACCTCAACACTTTCTGTACTGTCAGTTTTTCTTAACCGTGACCCACACGAACCTTAAAACTAACACACCATTTGTAGATAATTTTGCTCAAATGTACTCTACCTTGTTATGACTTTATCAGTGCCAAACTGTTAATTTTAAGGGGTTATTCTCCAAGATCCCTGCTTGGAGAACCTATAATTACTGCCATTACTCCGACAGCCATTAAATAGCCTAAAAGCAATAATAATTAAAGGAAACCCACCAGGTTGAAGGCAGTTAAAAGGCACAGCATGTTGAGGAAAAGGTTGTGCATAAATTTACACATTAGCATTTAGCAAAACTAGGCTGATGAGCTGTTTTTGTGACATTTCCCCACATATTTCCATGTTGCATTCCTACGTGTATTCTCCACTTTAAATAGATCTAACAAGGTGAAGCTCACAGAATTAAACATTGCATTTTTTGAGTCATGCAACCCTGCGTGTCGTGAAGGCATCTCTATACACACATCACATCTGGACACATCTGTCAGCATCGCAGCATATGTGCTGTCAAATAGGGGCTCAGCGGTGCATTTCTATGTATCACGCAACACAGGAGCAGAGGTGGTCCCATGGTACCCAATGTCACACAACCTGTGTTTAGCCTGTCAGAGAGTCCACTTCAGTCCCCATGAACTCTCCTAACCATTTCGGTTTTCTATGAAAGATTCAACTGCACATGCAAATATATCAAAGATGTTAGATTACTGCATCACTTCACCTCAAGGTAATGTTTCACATTTCTGTAGCCACATTACCAGACTAAATTGAATGAGTTTCTATGCATCGTGGTCTCTCTTCTGTCCTACTTATTCTTTTTTTGTTCTGTTTTGTTGCTGTCTCATATCCTTGGGCAATTATCTGTTACCTGCTTGGAAAAGAAAGGAAATAGTTTCTTTTGGATGAACACTGGTTTATACATTAAAGCACTTTTTGTTTTGCTTGAGGCAATCTTCCCTAAAGACTGAAATGCTTGATAATCAGGTCAAGTGAATGAGAGCGATGGGAAGCAAGATCTGGTTAACATAATTTTACAGCACATCCTCAAAAAGGAAGAGTTTCCTACCCAAGATTAACCTGCAAAAGGGAAGTAAATTATCAATGGGAGTTAGAATCATGTCAAAGCTCACTCATGTACATGAGAGGATAGTGTACAGAAGTTAAAGTAAAGTTGTTTTTATATCTGAAATAAAGTGTGGAAATTTCTATATGACTTGTAAGAGTTGAGGAGCATTATCTCTCAATTTAATCCACATGTATTTGCAACAAACTGCATCACATCAATGTAAAGGACATAAACTTTCTAAATTACAAATGCTTGATCGATTTCTATAAGATTTCTTAGAGACTCAGAGGATGAATCCAATGACATCAGCCTCAGCTGCAGGCCTACTTTGTGTTGAGTGCAAATGTTAGCATGATATACCTGCTTAGAATAAGCATGTTAGCACTGTCACTGTGAGCGTATTAGCATGCTGGCATTGACCATTTTGCTAAGATGATATGTCTTAAAGCTGCAGTAGGTAAGATGGAGAAGAGAGCAGACTTAGCCTGAAAATTTGCACCAACACAAGTTCCACGTCACTCCCCCTCCCTCTCCGCTGCACTCATGCCCTGCCTCCAAGCCCCTCCTCCCCGCGGCATCTGCTGTGACAACCAGTAACGTTAGCCTTAGCATCGGAAACAAGCTAACTCTGCCCAGCTGCTACATCATAGTCGCTAACATACCGTATGTGCTGCAGAGTGTTATTGTAACAATCACCATATAAGCTTCATGGTTATTTGTTGTCTTAGCCGTATATGCTGTTGTTGGCAGTGGTGGTGTGGGCAGTTTCTCCTTTGTGGTGGCTGTTGCTCCGCCATAGCTTTCACAAGCCTCCTGACGCCGCTCACAGAGCTGTTTGACTGAGCGGCAGCTGGTAGCATGAGCGGAGGGGGCGGTTCACAATGTGTGTGAGTAGTGATTGACAGATTTCAGACACTTCCCCAGATGCTCCTCTGGCTCTGATTGGTTGTTTTGTGTCGGGCGCGGTGGATTCTTGCAAATCGCAGTAGGAGCATTAGGTGGGACAAATGCAAGTTACATACTGCAGCTTTAAGTGGCTCCACCCTCACAGAGCCTCTTTTTCAATGAAGAAAATAATGGTTTTGATTCAGATGTGGTGTACACACCAAAAACAAAAAACACACAACATGCAAACAATGTGCACAAATTTAGGGTATAAAAAATATACTTGAAAGAGGAAAAAAAAATTAACAAATTGCCTCATTTCCTGACCTTTCAGATTTATTGTGCGACCTCTTGAAGGTCCCTGACCTCCATTCTGGGAACCGCTGGGCTAATTGACTTTCATCAGGTGAATAAACAAGCATCATGAAAGTATCATATTACATAGATGAACAGTGAGCCGATCAAAGGGATTAGCTCAATTCTTGTATGAAACACAGTAATCAGGTCAGAAAGACATATTTTCTTTTCTGCTGTAAACTCATGAACAGGAAACTTTGCAACATATATACAAAGCTCAATTCACCAGCATCCATATAACTTCCACACAACACGGCATGAAGACCATCAGCTCCATTACTGTACACACAGTAAGCAAAAATCACACACTGTTTCACCAGTCAATACAAGCACGGTGCATGTAGTTGTGTGTGTGTGTGTGTGTGTGTGTGTGTGTGTGTGTGTGTGTGCGTGTGTGTGTGTGCATGTGTGGACAGTGTTGCTTGACTAATCTGTCTTCATTAGCAGAATGGGTCCTGAGTGACTGGTGTCCTTTTGCCCTTTAGCTTGGTGTTGCAGTCTCAGAGGCTGAATAAACACCCCTGATAGCGCTTTACAAAGGAACCGAGTCAAATTAGAAAGGTGAGTCAAAGTCAAACATGCACCGGCAGCCCTCGCCTGCAGAAGAGATACCGGCCCGAACAAATTAGTCCTAAAAAGACGGTGGGCTGGAGGGGCGGGGGGCAGTGAACGATAGAGAAAAGGGAAAAGAAAAGAGAAAGACAATACAAAGTTTTTTTCTACAAAAAGACTGAGTAGCACAACTGGCAACAAAGGAGCTCTTAAATAAATGAACCCAATTCCCTGGTGTGCCTTTAAAGGGGCAATTCACCAAGCCCATTGTTACTGCTTTAATGTCGTGTATTGATTAGCTGCACATTTACATCAAGGTGAAGTCTTGGAGAGATTTCAAGCTATGTTGAAGTGGGTCTTACACAGTCTCCTTTCCTCCTCTTTTCTGGCAGCGGTGCTGGCTCCGGGGGCTGAATCTGACACGCTGATGGAAAGGATGCTGACTCTGCTGCCGTTTTAAGTTGAATTTTAAAAAAGTCGAGGCGCTTCTGATTTCATGGCAAGAGAAACTGAAATGATGAGCGATACGGACGAGAGCGGGGGATGAAAAAAAGAGGAGATGGCAGAGGAGAGAGACCATGAGCGCACGAAAAAGAGCCAAGAAGCAGAGAAAATCTAACAATTAAAGGAGGAAAGTAGAAAAAAATAACAGGTTGTACGATGGGGAAGCGACTCCAGTGTGTAGCCCCCGCTCTATGTGGCCCTGAGCCTCATAACCCAAAAATAGTTTTCCTTCTTTGTCTCTTTGAGCAAAATGCTGAACCAGCAGGCTGTGCCCCACAGAGACAGGCCCTGATGCTCGCTGGCACACTCAGAAAGGCGCTGTGCTACGCCTCGTCTCTGCCGCTACAACCCTGAAGGCCGTCAACAAAAGCGGATCTCTGCTTGATGAGAAGCGGCCAAGCTCTGAGCAGATTCAGCTGAACTGATAGATATTCAGATGGATGCAGCACATTGTGCTGCGCGTCTCTGTGTCTTCTCCCTGCCAGAGAGAGGGGATGCTGTGACTTTGCAGCAAAGCTTGTTCGCTCAGGCAACGCTTCAGCAGATCACTGCTCTCTCTGCCAGGGCCCTAATCGAGTTCTCTATAGTCTGTCACATTGTGTACAAACAGCAGTGCTGCAGGTGATACAGAGGAGCTACACAGATGCACTAGTACAACCATGGGAATTACATGGTGCAAAAACAGGATTGCAGCATTATATGTCAGTGTGTGTGTGTGTGTGTGTGTGTGTGTGTGTGTGTGTGTAGGTGTGACTCACCCTGCTACATGCACATTTCTGTCATTATCCTGCAAGATATATTTACATGCTCAGTCATGTACATTTTCTGCTTGTGGCTTCTGTGCTTCAAATCCCACAATAGTAATCATTACCATTATCATTATCTCGAGGGTCTAATGTCTGAATGGCAACACTTTATTTTTCAGCCCTGGATAATTTCCAGGTGAGTTTCCAGGTACTAATAACAGGGACAACAGAGGCAGCCAGTTTGTCTGAGACAGAAAGTACTCAGTCATTTATTTAATGAAAAAAAAAGAAGCCAGGAAATGACACAGTGCAGCAGTTACACTGTTGGGTTGATTTTTATGTAGTTGCTGACTGCCATAAGAATTGAACTGTTATAATCTAAAAGGGGATTTTACCATGAAGTCATGACGAGGACTTTTTCACTGTCTGTGAAAGACAACCTTGAAGATTGAGCTCAGAGGTTTTTTTATGACCTTGGGAAAAAAGTTCACTCACTCGATTTCTTCTGGAGCTTGCAGCCCTCATCAGTGGATGGAATTTGTTTAGTTGTCATGGAGATGGCTCCGTTACATAATACTAACAGGTGATGTAACAGGCTGAACGGGGTCATGCAAGCGACACTGTCCATCTCCATAACAACAGAGCCAGATCTATCTGTGGATGAAGGCCACAAGATAATGCTGAAAGCTCTAGAGGAATCTAGTCATGAACCTTGAGTTTAGCATTTGTTGCAAGTCCGAGCTCAGGCTTGTAGACTTTAAATTTGGAAAGAAAGAAGTGTTCATGAGGCAGGAGGGGCCTAATTAAAGACTCTATCAAATTAAGAAGTGGAGGATCTGGCACTTTTGAAACTTGACCCACATTAGGGAGTAAGAGTCAGGCTGCCTCAGCCTCTGCGGCATTGATTGGACCATCTGTCTTTCACAAGTTCTGCAACTTATGGAAGAGTAATATTAATAGCTGGAGTAGTCCTGCAATGATGGGAAAAACTAGTTTTATTGGGAACCTCAGTTTAAAATCAAATTAATTATTTTATTTGGATTTGAAAGTTTCCCCACTGAACACACTGTTTTCCCTATAACAAATCCAAAAGTTCATTGCCATTTCCAGGAATCTGTTCTACTCTAGGAAATTATTAGGAAATTAGAAAATGTTATTATCTCTAAGTATTTACCATGCACTCTGTTTGATCTTCTCTATATAAAAAAACTTTCCTTCTCCAGTGAAATAATGAACCCATCAAGTTTCTGGGCTGTTTTCTTTCTCATAAAAGCAGAGTAAAAATAAACTGAAAGAGAAAAATAAAAATCCTGCTTTGGTGTTAAAGGCCACACACGTTTCTGCCTGCAGCAGTGTGGGGAACCATTTGGCATCAGTTTTATACAGGCAGTAAGAGCCAAACAGGATGAGAGCTGCTCCTTCAGACAGCAGAGAATCGATCGGTGATTCATCTTAAACATACAGTAGCGAGGAATCCTGTGTGGGTTTCTGTGCAACATGTGCTTGTGGTACTGCTCAGTACAAATGCACATGTATGCTCTGTATCGGTAATAAGTGGCCTTTTGTCTCTCTGCTCTGAAGATCCTACAGGATACAGCTGATAGGCAGCATGCTGAGAGGGCAAAATGTTATGATAAATCCACCAAGCATGGGAGGAAGGAAATGAAAGACTGTCATCTAGTGGTGAGGGTGGACATCACCTCAGGGAAACACACTTGCTCACTGAATGGAAAGTGAAGTGTTGGCTGGGCTGCATTTTACATGTTCAGGTGTTGGGATAGTGATAAGGTAGAGTATATAAAGCAGCTGAGGCTTGTTTTTGTACTTGCCCTTCTAAGTGACAAATACTTTTCCCTTTGGGGGTTCTCTTCTGTACCTCTAGCTGAGTGAATATAATCAGTGAAATGAAACAGGTCACTGGTCTCATCAGGATATATTTAGGTTATTGGGGTCTGCTATAAACTTCTCAAACTGCAACACTGGTTTGACGAGCCAAGCTGTGTTATAGTTTTCATCTTCCTTTTATGCACATTCTCAATGTGTGTATCAAAAACCTGAACCTGAATCAGGGATTCTGGAAAGAGAGTGTGTTATTTGACAAATCAATGAAAAGTAATTATGGTACTTATTACTCAAGAGACAAAAATGAGTTAGTTTATGCGAGAGAGCTAACAAAGAACACACAGCATGTAAGTAAGATGACTGGTGTTACCTTGGGGCTTATTTTGCCTCTGTTGGTTAAGGCTAATCAAGCTTACATGTACCACATTAGTCTCTACCAACAACGCAGTGGGGGCTTCTGGGGAAATATTGCCGTCTATAAGTCCACACTAACATTGTCATAAGCTTGCTAGCAAAGTTCTCCACGAGGACTCAGTCTCAGCTGCCATTCACAGAAAGTGGTTCAACAGCATCAGCCAGTGACACAGGAGTGACAGCCAAAGTGAGGAATGAAGGAAAGAACAGGAAATATAGGAAAACCTGTGAGAAATCAGGTAAAGACAAAGACGGACAAGAGATGAAAATGTGTTGAGGAGTGAGGAACAGAGGAGGAGAGGAGAGCAGAGGTGCCAGGAGCAGATGTGAGAGAATAAGATATGCATTTCATCTTTTTTTGTTTCTTCAGGTCTGAGAGTGAGAGACCAGAGACCAGAAATAGATCAAATACAGTACCGTAAGATCATTATATGTCCATGCTGTTTATCCATCTGTTATTCTCTGAAGAAATCCAAAAGAGTTTTGTTCTTCTGCTGGCCTAATGGTCAGTGCAGAGTACTGAAGACCACATTTACTGCGCATTGTTGAGGATCCTTGATTTGCAATTAGCACAGCCTCAGATTATTATGGCATGGATTCAAATGTCGCTGATTTGCCAGCTAAACATTTGTTCTGTGAGCTCTACTGCTGCACAACAAAGAGAAGGTTTCAATATTAGTAATGCTGTTTATGCCAAAGTCATGCCCTAAAGTAGTAGTAGTCATCCTCAGTAATTGTTGTGTTTGGTTTCAGAATGATCAAGGCAGTTGGAGCTTGAATCATGTTTTCCCAAAAAGATGTGCAGGTTTTAAGTCGTGCTGTCAAAAATATTGCCTTATTTTAACCTAATTTTAACCACACCATTTTTTTATCGTGAGATTAACGTTCTTTGTGACCTAGTGAACTTGTAGTTTTTTATAAGCTGTGGCCACTGCTAGTAACCTTAGAAAAACTACAGGATCCGATTGTAAACCAGAAACAAAACAATAGGCACGCCCCACGCACATGTTTGGTCTTGCCTGCTCGCTAGCTGTAAAAGAGTAGGCTATAGAGGTGGGCGATACTGGGAATTTTGGTATAGATCCGATACCAAGTAAATACAGGGCTAGTATCACCAATACCGATACTGATACCGATACTTTTTACTTGAAACGTCATGATCATTGAATAATTTTGTGATTTTGCCTTTAGTTGGTTGATTATGATTATGATAAAACACAGGACAAAGATTTTTGGCAAATAAACAGTTTTTTTTATTAACTATAACTATATTTATAAAAATAATAAAATAATGTAACTATCATCTCAGCAATGGTCCTTGTAATATCCATGGCTCGTTGTGAGTTATCTAGGTGAAATAACAAAATGATTAAGATAATTAAGTCTGTAACTGTAATCTGCATGTAGCCTAGGTATACTAACTTTCCTTCAACAGTTAACACAAAGGGTTATTATATTCAGCCATATTCATATTTCAGGTTTGAGGTATATATCTTTATATAAATGTATATTTTTGAGTTCCAGTAAAACAATTAAGATTTTTTTTCAACTGGTGAACATTTGATAATAGTTTAATCAGTCTGCTGAAATGGCCACTCTGATCACCAATTACACTGTGAAAAACATTACTTAATGCCGGAGATTACCTGGATACTCCTGATTTTTTGGCTGAAAAAAAAAAAGAAAAAGTGAATTGAAAAAGAGAGCGAGAGAGAGAGATGGGCTGTTTGGACACAGCACAGACAGACTTGGAGAGAAGCTGCGCTTGCTCACATGAACTCTGTGAGGAAATTCAAGTAGTTTGCTGAACGAATAGATGAGAAATTGCAACAAAAGTATTGATCTAATCACGCTAGTATCAATTCGATACCGATAGGCACCTTGGTATCGATACTATCAATATTTAGATCGATACGCCCAGCCCTAGTAGGCTACCGGTTTGTGTGGATGTCAAGCGCGAAACGCCGAAATGGATGCGAACAAGATTCTGAATGGAAAGTTTAGTTTCAGAAAGTTACCAGATGGGTCGACTGACAAGACCAAAGTTATCTGTGTGTATTGTCGGTGTGAACTGAGTTATCACTGTGGCACATCCAGTCTGAAATACCACTTGATGGCCAAACACACGGCTAATGCGAATTCTCCGCCGCCTCCTTGTCAAAACCAGGCGACAATGGATGGCTTTCGACAGAGGCATATGGATGCTATTGTGTTCAAAGGAAACTTAAGAAAGGAAAGTTTAAGCCTGGTTTAACTGCACTATAGACTGAGTCCTAGTTTACAGTGATGTGCACTTTGTAACTTTATTTTGGATCACCCTGTTTTGATCCTTTAGAAAGGGTTGTTGAAGGGACTTTTTTGTAACCAAGTATTTATTTTTTTGTCATCTGTTTATTGACAGTGTTAAATTGTGTGAGATTTTGCTTCAAATGTGAATGACTGCTCAAAGTGAGAATGTTAGTGTGAAATATAACACTACACGTTGTTTTCAATAAAAAAAAACATTTGCACAAAGCAAGCCTATCCACTTTTCCATGTTGATAAGAGTATTAAAATGATAATTAATGGGACATTTAGAATAGATAAAAATGTGCGATTAATTTGCGATTAATCGCGAGTTAAGTATGACATTGATGAGATTAATCGCGATTAAATATTTTAATTGATTGACAGCACTAGTTTTAAGCCGTTTCATCATTGCAAATGGCTTGAAAAATGGTGCATGTAGCTGCTGGAAATGGGAAAGCACGAACAGAGGCTGTCGGGCAGAAAGCCCTAAAGGCAAATTTAAGGCCAAACAGGCTTTGATGCCCGATATGCACTGATACCAGAACACAGATCTCACATGTGAGTGCATTTTTGGTGCTGGATGTATTTTAGTCAGTATGTTTCATCACTGTTAAGTTGTACATATTCTCCAGTTGGTGTGTATCTTTGTAAATCGATGATGACAAAAAATAAAAAATTGTCTCTGATTGAATTTACTTTTAGGCGTGAGGCCTCCTATGGGTTTAGTCTTGATATTAAGGCAAAGTTTAAGTTAACAAGCAACTTTTTAGATTACGTGTTTTGCTATCTTGTCCAAACAGTAATGAGATGATGCAATGTGAGCCGACGAGAATGTGCATCAAGCGCATAACACTCTATATGATGCAATATTTGAAGCACCGTCCCTGCATGGGTGAAATACCAAGCTTTCAGGGAGTCCACACACAGAGCTGAAACTGATATCAACAATCCATTCATCTCTCAATAACAGAGCGAACAAGCAGAGGTTGAATAGTGTCGGTCATATGATTAGTGGTTCTGATCCTAGGTTTGATTGCAGAAGACTAGTCACCCTTATCGAGAGTAGAATGAAGTTCATTTACAGAAGCACTGCTTTTCCGGCAGTCAGAACTGTGACACATGCCCCAGAAAATGAAAACGCTGAATGTTAGAAACCTCATTTGTCTTGGTGATATGTATTGACACATTGCTTGCGATGGATGGTGAAACAAATTGGAGCTGAGACAAGTAAGGGGACATAATGGATTTGGTCGGCATGGGTGGTCATATGGTTAACGCATGCAGAAAGCATGAAGCAGCTGGGTAGGTTTGCAGTGCTGTTACCTGCATGCTGCTGGACTGAATGATGTCGTCTGACTGACTGTTTGACATTCCCATTGGAGCAACTCTTGCTGATCTTATGTGTCTTTTTCATCGCTAATGGTGTTCCTTAATTCAAATGTTTGCAGCAGACACAAATAGACATGAGCATTTATTTTCAGTTGGTTGGTTGGTTGCTAGCTTTCTTTGCTGCTTGGTGCTGGGTTGGTTGTATCCACATGAGCTTTTTTGCTCATGTGGCTGGACATAAGGTAAATCAGAGCAGACTTGAAAGTATTGTCAGTCAGTGCAGTTCTAAAAAAGTTTTTTTGCCTCTGAATTGACTTCCAACTTCTCGTTCTTCAGGACTTATCAGTAGGGGGCACTGTTGGTCCAGTTGTTGACAGCGTCATGCAGTAGAAACACATGCAGGTGATGGAAGCTTCTATAAAAACAGATCTTCCTCTCAGCTTTCAGTCCTCACTGTGCACACACTGAAAAGCGAGCACTGTCAGCATTTTACAATGCAGTTTCAGTGACCACATTTTCAATTCCAGCGTTACTGGACCCCTACAAAATCATTATTAAAGATAGGCTACGGAGGCATTATTTGCTGTGGTATTATACTCCACACTATATAATCTGCATATCAATTTCCACACAGTGAATATGATTCTTCAACCAGCCCTTGTATGTGCAGGCAGAAATGCTGTTATTTGTGGTAATAGCTCTTGCTTCGGAACAATAGCCATGGGCAGGGTGGGGAAATGGTTTCCATATAAACTGTGTGCGCCTCCACCTTCTGCTAGAGTTGCTTATTCTCTCTGCATGCTAACGCTTTGTTGATTGTGATTCACCTGCTTTTCTATTGGGGATGAATTTTTTCACACAGTGGCTGTGTTTAATAGCTGATAACGCATGAATTCAGACAGACGACTGCTGGAATATGTGTGCATGTGTATACACAGTGATACAGAACTGTAGTGACACACATAGAACACACAGCAGCTGTGTTCAGGGACATCTGTAAGCTGCAACTAACTAGCTACTAAACAACAAACGTAACCTTTTTAAATTAACAATTAATCTATCTACCAATTATTTTCTTATTTGGTCTGTAGAATGTGAGCAAATGGCAAACATGCCCATCACGAAGATCCCAGAGCTGAAATTCAAAGATGTTCAATTCACCTTCATTAAAGACTGAGAAGATAAGAAAAGGTTCACATTTGAGAAGCTGCAACACATGAGTTTTTTTTTTTTTTTGCTCTAAAAATTATTCAAATGTTTCATTAATAATCAAAATACTTTCTCAATACTTTTGTGTGGACAACTAATCAATTCAGACTAATTCAGACTAATGATAATTGATAGAATTCTACAAATAAACATGCTTTGCCTCTGCCCTAGCATAAACTACTCCTCACACAAGGTGCAGCATGGCTTGCTGTGTACATTTTATGTACACTACATTGATGAATACATGTGTTGCACGATGGGCAGTCTGCAGGTGGTGGGTGGCAGTCAGTGTATGTGCCGTAGGTACTTCTCTGTGTGTGTACGCATGCATGCGGATTAGCAGCAGTCTGCATATATACTGCATGTATGCACCATGTTTTTCTGTATCTTTTAAGAGCAGATATTATGAGTGTCCAAGACAAATTTCCTTCAGGACAATGAAATAAATTTTAACATCTGCTCCAGCTTCAACCATCAAAGTAGCTGCTGATGTTTTCAGCCTTGAAAGTATAATATGAGGCCAAACGCATACACCACAGACACACACACACACACACACACACACACTCCCAAATAATCACTTACATGCAAACATACTTTCCATCACAGCCCGCAGCAGGAGCCTGCTGGTGCCTGTGGTGGTGGGTGTGAATGTGAAGGCAACAAGGTGGTTGCGTATTAGCTTATCTATCAGGCCCAGGCTCTGTGCTTCATTGCCACTATACCCTCGCACCTCTAATTACATGCAAATCTTCAAGAGGGTTTGGAGAATGGGTGTGTGTGTGCATGTGTATGTGTCTCAGCCATGCGTTTTACCTTATGTGCTCCATACGGTATGTTCCTCACTTTGGCTTTATAGCAGTAAAAGTTTACAATTTTGGGGTCCTAATTGGCAAGTCTAGAGAGCTGAGGAGAAAAAATCAAATTGTTTTTATCAAAGAACATTTTTTGCTCTCAAGTTGGTGAGTTACATCAGATGCACCTTAACATGCCTCATTTTTCAGGAGATCACATCTTTGACATTTCAGCCTGTGAAGACTGGACTGGACTCCTTGCCACGGCACCAGTCTGTGATCCAGACTGATTAGACAGGTGTATTTGTTCAGTGAAATCTTAAATGCATGTTCTGCCTTTCAGGGCTCTGCTTCTCCATGCTCAATAAAAAAAAAAAAAAAACTCTCCTGCTTTCTCTCTGCCTGTTGACATTTAAGGGGGGTAACCTTATGGATGGCAAGAAATTCAGTGCTCTGACATTCATTAAGAGCAATGGGATGCTCAGTCAGGAATCACAAAGAGATTACCTTGGAGATATCAGCAGTACAGAACAGAAGTCCATCCATGGCACAAACAAATTCTGCTTTGGCACAAGGATGAACAGCAAATATCAGTGTAGACAGGTGTTGTAGCAGGTGGGTGGGGGTGGTAGCTGGGCTAACAGGCTACACACAGTCACAACTTAGCCCTATGCTCAAAAGCCAAGGAGGATATCACTGTATGAGGACTTCTGTAACAGTTTAATAACAGTAAATCACAAATTCAACCTCTGTGTTACTTGATTTTCTGTAAGAATCCACCAGTTATGATGGTACAAAACAACAATATCATTACATTTTTATCTAGAACAGACAGAGCTAAACAGAAGAGAATTTGGATGTCTGGCCAAACATTTCAGGTGGGGAGGGGGGCTATGAGCTTCAGCCTTGTAGTACAGTATTTGAGAATAACTCTTGTCTAACACTAACCCTGCATTTAAGTGTACACGATTTTTTTTAAATGCTGCTACTTGAATGCAAAAAAGAGAAAAAAAAATAGTCAAAGGCATACACTATTCATTAGTACAACACTGTAAAACATTCAGCTTTTACTCCTTTTATCTGTAAGTGCTTCCTGCATTGAAAAAGCCACAGAACATTTTACCAAAGCAGCAGCAGATACAGCCAGAACTGCTGACTCCAGGGAGGTAACAGCATAAGCAGCAGAATAGTATTCAAGATAGGAGCAGTAATTCTGTTTTATTTGGTTGGCTGCAAGACCTTGGGGTGTATTGATTAAATCATTATCACAACATTGATCTGTCAAGATCACAGAAAGAACCAGCACAGCACTTACAGTTTCTCTGTAACTACTGCAGTGACCACATATTATTAAAGGTGGACTTGAATTGTATTGACCTGACCTAAATGACTATTAAGCTAATAATTTCAAATGAATGATACTGAACGATTATTACATCTGGGGACAAATTACCACTTTTGTTCAAGCACACTGGCAGTATAAGAAGAACTGGGATATGGCTCATGTGCATTGAGTTTTGTAGTAATCACCAGCTGTTCATAACTGTCAGCCACATTTCACAAGGACAATGCAGAGTGGTCAAACGCACTTAAATATAAAACAAGTGAATTTTTGGCCAGAATTTGTAATCTGTTATAATCGTCCATGACTCACATGAAGCATGGTTACTTAGTCTTGTTGCTGTTTGTAAGAACAATGTCTGTTCAATATTAAATAAAGAAGACATCATAGAAAACACGAATAATTGTGTGAATTCTAATAAATGAACAAATAAATTGAGAAATAATTGAAAAAATTATTAAATATCAACCTCAATAGTAGTGACGTTATTTCATTATCTTTATTTCAAGGTTTTTTTTTTATTATAGAGATTTTTATTTTACATATATTGTTTCCCATAATGTCATATTTTATTTCATATTGCCACTTTGATGGGTCTCAATTTTCAATAGAATAGACACTTTAATTAATTAACTGGCTGTGAAATACATGCTACAGTCATTACATATATTGAGAGGAACTAAACACATAAATAAATATCAATATCATTTGCAACCATGAAGTCCTTCTTCCCAGTGGGAGGCTCTGCAGTGAAGAGGAGGATGCAGAAAGCTTTAGATCCTGACTGTAAAGAGGAGATACTGACAGAAGCATGTAAGAGCAAGAAGAAATGTGAGAGGAAGAGGTGTGTCAGTGGACCAGAGAGATTCAGCCACTTCCAGTGGAACATTTGGATGAGGTGGTCACTGACTTGCATGTTGATTCATTTGTAACTCAGGGAGAGCTGGCAGGATGAGACTGAGGTTAAGAAGAGCAAAGGGCTTCTTCAGCTTCTTCTGCAATATCCTCTCAAAGGCTGCGTTTACAAAGAAATTCCAATCAGTGAGTCTGCATTAAACTCATTCAGTACACACAACGGATCAGGCTAGACACAAATAAAACCAGTGTGGACCCCACCAAGGCTTCAGAGTCAGAGGACGAAGACAGCTGGACTTGTTTCATGTTTCATCACTCATCCACGAGGACCTCCTCTCTCTGGCTTTCTCTCCTCTAACTGATCTGAAGGCATGAGAATGTATGTGATAGCGTTAGGAGGCGATTAGCTTTGCTTCTAAGCCCATCTCTTTGCAAAGAAAAGAAATAAGCTCACAAGAAGTTGTGGATTAGCTTCTCTCATGTCTGTGCTTTAACTAAGGGGTCTTCACGCTGTCCCTGCTGAGTGTACACACTGAAAGCAGTGTGAAACAGCACCTGGATTAAACAATCCACATAAAACCTGCTTAATGAGTGAGCTGTAGAGGTGCTGGACAGAACCAGGCAAGCTATGCCCCCCTGTATGCACTCATGCTGCCTTACTCTAGATTCATACTGAGCACACAAGCTTGTGAATTGTATCAGTCTTCTCATGTCTCTCTTGGCAGGAAAGTGCATATGTGTATTTCCCAAATAAGCTACAGCAAAAAGATTTTCATGTGCTAGTTGTAAAGAATCTTTGATTATGAAAAGTTAAAAAATTAAACAAATCTTTCATTTTGTTCATATTTAAATATACACTTTTGAGAGTTGTAGAAGTCAGTTGATTCAGCAAATCATCAGCAGACATCTTTTTTTTTTATTAGTAAGTGCTAAGAATTCACAGCAACATTTTCAAAATGAAACAGGCAGCGATAAAAGACACATGCTTACAACATAACAGACAGGAACTGGTTGAAGCAACTTAACTCTTGCCATGCTGTCTGATTAAACAATCCAGCACTGTACAGCATGAGGCCAGTATAAATAGATCTATCTTAGCCCATTTAAATAGAGAAGCTGCATTACTTTCACCCACCATTCAGAAGTTACAGACCCAACATGTAAAGCTGGTTGCTGGAGTGGCAAAAACTTAGGACATAACCGATGTAGCAGAAACAAAGAACAGCAAAAGCTAGAACAGCCACCCACACCTTAGTAACACAGTACATGATGAAGAAAATGGCACAGCAAAAGCAAATCTTCAGCAATGATATAGTCGACAGATTCTGTTGTGTTGAAATTTACTATTGGCTTTATTGAATTTAAATCCAAGTTCATGTGCAGATCAGAGTGCAGCTAACACTACAGTGCCTGAATGATTTGTTAGCTGGCTGTCACTGAACCCTGCAGCACCGCTGTGAAGACACCTGCAGCCGGCATCCACTCATCCAGCTGCTTCACCTCCTGCACCTCCTCTTGTTTGTCCAGGAGCCTCTTTTTCTCCAAGTACGGCACACTGTCAAAACAGGCCAAAAACTTGTCTGAGGAGTGTTTTCTTGTCCCCTAACTCTGCCTTTCTCTTCTCTATTCAAATGATCTGTTTAGCTGTAACAGTTTAACTTCAAATCGAGACACATTAAAGTCATTGTGTGCCGGCATTGAGGCTCTTTTTAGCTGTAAAGACAAAGAAGATGCTGGCTTTAAAAACATCAGTTAAAGTATATCATGCAGTATAGTGCAATGGCCATAATAAGGTGTACTGGAAGAGTTTTTGAGGTCGGGGGGCTTCCTTCCCTTTAGAGACCCTTAGAGCTATGCCAGCAGGAGCACAGTCTCCTGGCAGGGTTACCCCAGCTGGACAGGTCAAAGGATAGAGGCCTGACAAAGAGCGATCCACTGGCCCTCCAGGCTGGGGGTTGGGCACAAGGCTAATAACCAAGTACCGTAAAAAAAAAAGTTTGTTACAGAAACAGCAACAGAGGATATTAACACTACGGTGTGGGACGGGCTTCCAAGGTCATCGAATGATACCCTTACCCTACAATACACCTGGGGTTCTATAAAGACACTTGCCCAAAACAGACAGGAGTGGAAATCCTTTGTTGATGCCCTACATGCCAACAGGCATAAAAGTAATGAGAAGAAGAAGAAGAAGAAGAAGAAGAAGAAGAAGAAGAAGAAGAAGGAAGAGTTTTCGACTCACTGTGTCTTGGTGGATGCCTGGAGAGGAACGGAGGTATCTGCTTTGATATGTGACACTGTTCTGAAAGAAGGATCAGTTCAGTCTAAGTTGTTTGGTCGTGAGACAAAAACTGATTGCAAACCACTCATAAAATGTCACGCTTCAGCCTTTCTCCCCTTCCTGATAAATATGGATATTGCACCATCTTCTGGACAAATGTCTGCGGTTCCTCTTGTTACAGTGCAGAGAGGAACTCAGGGCTTGTGCTTGTTTGGGGTTTTCCTCTGACTGGAGGCCAACAGAGGCCCTCAGTGAAAGCATGCTAGATATGAGCATCAACTAAAAGGCACTGTACATCCATTCTGACTCTTTTTATTATGAGTGTTTTATTCCACTGCCATGTGACTATATCAACCTTGAAAAGAAATGGCTTCTGCAAATAGAGGTGCATTTTGTGCTGGAATGGTCAAATTGTTCTAGATTGTTTCACTCTTAATATAAAGTAGAAAAATCCACACAATGGTGCATTCTTTTCCAACATGCACATTTTTTTGCATTCATTCAGTGTTATAGACAGTTTTGAGTGGCTGCCACAGATCTCGGCTCTGCAGTGCATGAAGTGCCTCCTTCAGTGAAAGAGCTGAATGAGCACAAAGCGTGTTGATTAAATTCTTTCGCTTCCTTTAACAAAGTTCCATTCAGCATCTTTCAGGACGTACTGACTTTTCAGGATGTTCGCTCCATGTCCACTTTTGTCTCCTGACTGCACAATCACAGGAGGAAGCAGGAAAACATGTTGGTCGTGATCAGACCACAGTCACAGCCCACTGAAACTGTTCAATGTTAGAACCACAGAAACCACATTTCTACCTGTGACCTGACACGATCACATCCACCACAGATAACAGACAGTTACTGACAGACTAACCTTCTGTGTTGCAGCAGTAGCTTGATGTTTCTATCATTCATCCATTCATCTTCTATACCCACCTATCCCTTTCAGGGTTGCAGCCAGCTGTCAACTGGTGAGAGGCAGGGTACACCCTGGACCGGTCACCAGTTGATCGCAGGGCAACATACACACACATACAAACATTCACGCTCACACTCACACCTAAGGGCAATCTTAGAGTAACCAATTAACCTAATGAGCATGTTTTTGGTCTGTGGGAGGAAGCCGGAGTGCCCGGAGAGAACCCACTCAAGCATGGGAAGAACATGCAAACTTCACACTTCGCCCCGCCCAACCCGGGGATCAAACCGGCGACCTTCTCGCTGTGAGGCACGCGCACTACCTGCTGCGCCACCATGCCGCCCATGTTTCTATCATGAAATATTTTAAGCACTGATGTAACTTATCAGTACAATGATGCATGTTATGAAGTCATTAATATTAAAATGCGTCCTCATCATCTAATTAGCCCATGTCATGGAAAAGTGGATCCATCTCACTTATACATGATTTCCTGAATCTCATACAGACATGTGAGCTGGTGTGAAAACTTTGCTTACATCACCAATATGTTTGAAGAAGTAGATATGAAATTATGCATTGTGTAATAGGCACAGACAAAATATCTGAGTGGAGCTCCTCCTTGAAACACCAGGGATATACAGTGCTGGTATTCTGCATTTTGTCAAAACTTTGTCAAACTGCAATTACTATGAGAATAATCTATTCGGTCTTATTAAACTTAAGAGCTAGACTAGCTAATATTTAATGTGTTACACACCCATGTGTGCTGCGAGGTAATGTTGAGCCTAGCTTGTGGAAGCCGGGACTGTACTCAGGGGAGCAGTAGGGCCTGGCCCCAATGACAGCATGGCAGGGGGACACATCTGGAAGTAAGAGATGGAGTACATGACTTAAGTCACTTGGGACAACTAAATGCTGTCAGAAAGATCACTGTATGTGTAATCATCAAGCATCTCATTTTTCATTAGCCATCATACTTTTGGAGGCGTCAGTGGTTCGAGGTGGTTGGAGGTTGGAGTCCTGCACAGGACAGGTTTCCTCAGCTTGCACTGTCCATCCATCCTGCTCCTCCCGTTCCATGCTGGCATCCAAAGAGGACACATATTCCTCTGAAACACAGTGCATAGCATATTCAGTATACACACCACAACACAAAGCTCATGCCACCCTGCTTGGCCAAGTACCCTGAAGTGACGTCGGAGATTTCTCAGGAAATCCCTTCACAAGCTGGGAAACTCTGGACATGCATGTGTTACAGCTGCTACCACGAAGCTGCGTGCTGACCATTATGTTCAGTGAACAGTTCCCAGGTGTGAACAGTACCCAGTGTAAATGCATATCAAACAGCTGCTCCTGAGCAGGAGGAACGCTCACTAAAGCTCCCCCTTGGATAAATAACGATTAGAAAACAGTGCAGAAAAAGCTTCTTGATGACACAAAAAGGATTATTAGTTGCTATGCAACACCATTTGAAATGCCTACTGGGAATTGAGCACATTATGGCCTTGGCCTCTTTCCAAACAAACAAAAAAAAAGAGGCTATGCCAATTTCTGGCAATGCTGCTTTCGCAAAAGAGCTGTAAAAAGGCCAGCAGTGAGACATATAGCTTATCAGTGCTAAAAATGAATTCCCAAGGCAGCTGATGCTGATGGTCCACTGCTCACAAACACTTTGGAAGTGCACAACCCTGAACGTTTATTTTAAAAATGAACAGTAGAGCAAACCTTCAGCAAATGGATGCTCTCGGGAATTATCAGTGTACCAGGGGCAGACAGCCTCAGTGGGACCACTGAACAAGGTCACGCCTCTGAAGTCAGTTATATGTCATGTCTGTGATTCAGAAGCACTGTGTCTCTCGGGCAGAAAGTATGATGTTACAAAAAAATGTATTAAAATGGATCTGAATCAGATCTTTTTTGGATCAAAGTGTTTGAAAATGGTTACCACACTAGTACATTGTGTATGCCAATAGGCCGTTTACACATCAGGTTCAGGTTACTTGTCATGAGGACTACTCTAACATCTGAAAAAAAAGAAAAGTAACCCTGATGATGCTTTGTGATGTCATCAGGGTTATCATCAGGCTTGAAACCTAAACATTTTTAGCAGAAAGCCTGCAGTCTTGCATTATGGGAAAAGTAGGATCCTCTGTTTTTCAGGAGTTTGACCCACACTAGTGACAAAGCGTCAGGATATCTTGGCCTCTGCTTATTTGCATTTGTTCCAGACAGCTTCATTGCAGCGCTGTGCTAAATTTCAAGAGAAAGGCTTTAAACCAGCAGACCGGCCTTCTGCAGTAAACATCTCTCTTCAAGTAACAACACAAATAATAGAAATCGAAAGTGCTGTATCCCCAAAATGCTAATCCAGAGACAAGAAATGTGGTTTGGATAAAATGTTAGTGCAAGTATGCGGTTAATGGCTCAGCATCCACCTATTTGCAACATATGTGTTACAGCATTTGCACACAGCATCAGCATTTGTTTCTCTGGTTTTCAGTGTCTTTTAACCAGGAAGTAACGTAACCCTAAAGCATATCATGGCAGAGCTGATGATGGCACTTTAGTTCCCCAGTAAGGAGAGATCCAACACCAAAACTGCTAATTCCATACAATCATAAAGATTTCTGCATATTTATGTAGTGAATACCTGTCCACTGTTCTGCCACCTGACCTCAGATGCATGGTCACAAAGTTTTAACATAAAAAACAATAGGGATGTCAGAAAATGCTGAGCCATGACGCAGCAGTATCCTGAATCCGCTGCGTCACTAGTTGCCGTGCAGACTCCAGAGTCAGTCTTCACTGGTCTGTCTGTCCTCCTCGCAGGCCTCCTGTCTGTCTCTCACTGACGCTTTGACACAACAACCTTTTGACGCCTCACCAAGTGGCCGTCGGTGCTGTCATATCAACACATGTAAAGAGGAAGAACAACACGGTGACAGCGTGCTGGTTAAGTGTCACAGCAACAAAGACGGATCCTGGAGTGACTTAGCACAAGTGTGTGTGTGGAAAGGTATTACTCACATTGTGGGGACGTAAATCTGTTTACACAGTCACATTGTGGAGACTTGCCTTCCTTTCGGGGATGAAACGCAAGTCCATGATGAAAGTCATTACAGTGAGGTTTGACTTGGGTTAAGGTTAGGTTTTAGACAAGAGGTGCTTATGGTTATGGACAGGAGAAGTCTCCAAGAAAGGAATGTAAGTCTCTCTCTCTGTTTGTGATGATGATGATGAAGAGAATCTCAGCTGCTCGACATTGAAAAGCTGCACTGCAGCTATTTTCTCAGGGGGGCTGAGTGACAGGCTCCAGTGTCAAAGTACAAAGCTGTCACATGAAGACACTTTGAAAGGACTGAGACGGGAACTTAGACTTCTCCTGTCTTCTTTTTGATGTAACCGAGCGCTTGACGTGCTGTAGAGAAACTGGGGATTTCTAAATGATGCAATGAACTGTAAAATGACCTTTTATTTGTTGGAAGCTTTTGTCACAGTTTATCCCAATTTATGCCTTCAATTAATCATCTGTTCAAGCGATTAGGCCTCATCTGTTCAAGAGCCGAGCACAGAGTGTACGAATGTTTCCTGAGACAACAGACAGATGACTTAAGAGGACACCTGTGAGTCAGCACGCAGGTGACTACAGAGTCTTAAAGGGCCGTTTATATCTGAGGAGCATCACTGTAACTCTATGTATAGTTACTGCTCCTAATAGCAGCTATATTATCCTGTACCACTTAAAGAAACCAGGCCTCATGACGGAAGTCAAACCATTTGTGGACAGCAGGACTCTCTGCCGCTGCAAATGTCTTCTACTCACTGTGTGCTCCAGTGCCGTCAGGCGTCCTCTGTTCAGTGAGTGACATTACTTTGACAACTCGTCAGTGTGACGAAAATGTTTAAATGACCCTCGAAAGTTACAGTTTCACTAATTACACAACGTTTGTTTTTGTTTCGTTTTATCAGCCACAACGTGTTGTAAAAGTAATAACGCAGCACTTCAGTCAAAAGTAGAAGCTGCCACAAGCTGTTGCTAGGCGACAAGGTTCAAGCGTCAAGTTAGGCGGAATAAATATCTAAAATCCGGTTAAAACACGACTTTCAAAATAAAACCCGCACTCGCGTCTTTTTCCTGTAAATCCCATATACATTTTAAGCCGTATGTTCTTGTAAAAAGCCAACAATGAGCAGCTGTGTTAACACTCAACTCAAACATTCAAGTCAGTTTTGTTTATGTCGCTCAAAATCGCAAGTGCCTCAGATGACCTTACACTGTTTACACCGTAGGACTATAAGTGGCTCCTGAAGGCTCACTGGTCCTTCACACAATACGCCACCTTTTTAATGCTGTTATTTTGAAGCCACTTATGTTTTACTGTTGAATTTATTTCCTGTCTCTGGAAAGCGCTAAGTATATCTCACATTGGAAGTGCTGGATAAGTAAATTAACACATAATACACTACGATATAATACATCTAAGAACAAGAACTATAAGAATCATACTGATGGTGATGATGCCATTATTATTATTATTACTATATGATGAAAAAAAATAAAAGAATGAAACACTTGCTACACTACAACTTACAAAGATGATCAATGAACTTAAAGGCTATCATTTACTTTGCAGAGCAGAGCTATATGCTCCCCAGGTGTTTGATTATTGCTCTATGGCACTTGCAATTACAGGCAATTTCTAAAAGCGTCAGACGGTGGCGCCAGTGCCACAGTTTCAAAATAGGCTACCCTGTGCCTCAATCCAAGCATGTGGTTCGGTGTCTTTGAAGTAATCAATGAAACCGTATTTTTCATTTCATTTTAATCTAAATGATCTCTAGTCTGTAAAATAATTCTCTTTTAGGAGATAAAATCAATTTTGCGCTTAAGACAACACTGCAGTCATTGTCGACTGTTTCTGATTCAGGCATGCACAGCAAATGTGCATTAAGTGGTCGACGTAATCACTTCGCACAGGTGAACACAGCAGATCGGTTCTGAACCGGTTCCAGACTCAACACATGATATCAGGGGCACCAATCACTTCACCCAGAACCGCGCTCAAGTTCCACGCTCTCCAAATTCTTTAGCACCCCCCCCCCAAAAAAAGAGCACAGCTAAACCTGCAAAACTAGAAATCTGAACACACGCACACGCGCACACACACGAGCACACCGGGCGCTGCTCTTTTAAATCCACCTGTTCACGCGCCTCCTGCGCTCTCTGCCGCGCTCTCTGATAGGTTTATCAGAGAGAAAACAGCATTTATAAACGCCTCGTGCATGAAGTGACGAGGAGCCCCTCTCACAACACCATGACAGCACACACACAGCAGAGCTTCTGCTGCCGCGGCTGAATGGATTACCTACAAGCGCACCTCTCCCGGGTGCTTTTTGCGCAGAGCCTCCTCCTGGTACTTTCCAGTCACCTCTGAGAAACCCGCTGCCTTTCCGTGCACACAGGCTCACCTCTCCAGCACTGTGGACACTGACCGCTGATCATGCCCAGCGCGCTGATTTGAGACCAGCTTTGACTTCAGAGTCGCATCCCCGCTGCTGGGTGGATGCACGGCTCATCATCTGGCGAGGTTTTCTGCAACAATTTGTTGCAAACATTGTGAGGGGCGAAGTCATGGTGCCGGCACTGCATTGGCTCGTCTTGACACCGTGAGAACTTTCTTCCTGACTCCCCCCTTTTTCTTTTAGATGTTTGTCAGCGGGATCGTGCTTCTTTGGGAAATTATCCACCGTTTCCCCTTTCAATTATGTTCACTTTTGCTGCCTTCTGCTACATGCTGTCTCTGGTCCTCTGTGTGTCCCTGATCTTCTTTGCAATATGGCACGTAAGTACCTCAGAACTGGTTTATTTGGAGTATTTTTCGCATGTTTGATAACCAGCAGATGGTCTGATCGGGGATGTGTGCATATCGGACGCAGGTGTGACATTTGCGCGTAACAGTGCTTCACAGCCGTTCACGTTCATTCATTGCATATGTGTATTTTTGTAGCTTTTCCACTCTTCAACACTGCGGTATCATTTCCTGGCATATTTTCCTCCACACGACAGGTGCACACCTGTATCTTCTGCTCCTGCTCCGTCGTTCACATATGCATCACTTCTTACACTGTCACAATTTTACCAGTCTTTCCTCTGATTTAACGACTTTACACATGCACGCTGACCCAATTTAATATGCAGAAATGCTGGCAACCCACTGCAGCATCCAAGATCAATTAAACAGCCTTCCTTCCAGATCAATTAGGAAATCTTGTAGAGTGTAATCTCCCCCCTCTCATCCTCCCGCTCTGCTCCCTCTGCCTTTAATCAAGCCTCAGCTCAGCTATCCACCAGTGCCAATATGACTGACTGCATTATGATATTTGAATAATCTAATTATTTGCTCCCTGAGCAACATCTCCATCATGCAGGGACTTATGTAAAGACAGATTTGGGTCAGGTCTTTCAGCCTATTGCCCCCCAGTCTGCCTTTTGCATGGAAACAGCAACAGACCTGATGCACTTGGGATGACTGATCCTCTGGCAATTACAGCTAATAGTCAGTCTGCCTGTCTTTCAGACAGTGGCCCATGTGTCTGCTCACAGAGCAGAAATAAAGAGACATGGACAGTGAGAGTGCAGACACCCGTGATAGTACAGTTGAAACTGAGCAGTTATGCAAACAAATGCAAAATAGACTAAATATACAGCACCTTCAAGCAGCTTGTGACTACTTCACTGATAAGGATTGATGATGGTTGATAATAGAAAGACAGACACAACACCACCTCCTTCCGTTCTGTCTGTGATGTCAGCACTGGCGGAGATATGGAACATGTTATTCTGTAGCTTCAGCAATAATCCACAAGCACCAGGCTTTATTTTGCATTCTGCTTAAGACGGCAGAAACAGTGGAGATGCCTCCTCCACTGATTCCCGTTCACTGTGACATACAGACATACAGCATAATAAGCTGGGGCTCCATACTGCGAGCAAACATAATTAGGAAGAGGCTGTGAGGTGGGAATATGTGGAGCCGTGGAAGCGTTCAGCAGAGCCAAGGCTGCACATTAACACCAGCCACCTGCCAAATTCTGTGAGATTTTGGCTGTAACTCTCTCACTTCTATCAGCCGCTTTGGCAGGTAGCCATCGCTCCGTCACTCCTTCTTTTCCTTCAATTTCAAGAACTCATCGGGTTCCAAAGAAGTGCTGCAAACGCTGAACACTGCTGCCACAGTGGCCACTTGACCAAAAGGTTAGTGTTTAATGCCCTGAGCAGCAGCGGATTGCTAAAAAGAACAAGTGTGCTGAGTCAAACTACCCGGGGCAAAATCAAGCTATAAATACAGCCAGCCAGTGTAAATGAACATAAAAAGACAAAGGCTATGAAACGGACCACAGAGAGCAGACAAAGGAAATAAAATGAGCAATGAACTGCTGTGCCTCAAACGTATTAGCAGTCCTGTCAGCAGGTAACACGAGTGCCTGAGTCACGGATGTTAGAAAATGACAAACGACTGCACAAAGATGGATTCCTGTTATTAATTGGCTGTTATCAATGAAACCATATACTGCCAAGTTAATGAGCTCACATGTATGCGCCTTATCTTCTCCTCCACTCGTTTTCAGGTGCTGATAAATCTTTCATTAACTTGTTTTGAAGGAGGGGAATCTCTCTGAACACAGCTGATTCCTCTTCCATCCCCCTCATTTGGACATGTCACATCTATGCCTCTGTATGGAAAAAAAAGAGGAGGACATGTTGGCTATCTTTGGCATATCTATTATCATTAATCACTTCCTCTCTGACCGTCACTGGACTCACCGTGGGCTGAGGTGTTAAGTAGGAATAGGTCGGTAATGAGGAGGGAACAGAACTATGGCAAACCTGTGAAAGCCGCTATATGTACACTGGTTGATGACTGTGAGGAGGTCATGTTGATGAGTTTGCCCACTAATCACTTCAGTGCATTCCCTCCACTACTGCACTTAAAGACAAAGGCATTTCTCCCATGTTATGCTTCTTTAGATGTTTACAACACTCCAAATATAATATGTGTTACAGCAGTACACTTATCTGACAACTGGAACAGTAAAAAGCAACTTAACATCATGATGTTACATTTGTCTGCATATGAGTTCTGTTAAGCATGTTTTTCTAGCAAAATGCTGTCTTTTACTTTTTTATTTTTATTCTTTTTCATACAGGACCTTTACTTATAAGTGCTTTTACAGGGTGGTATATTAAAAATAGCAGTACAGATCAGTTATGTTTAAAGTAACCAATATAAGAGTGGCAGCTGGACGGTGCATTCTGTGTACAGACAGTGAACCGATTGTGCAGACAGTAGCTCAAAGCAAACTATCAGCGACCGTGTGTGTGTGTGTGTGTGTGTGTGTGTGTGTGTGTGTGTGTGTGTGTGTGTGTGTGTGTGTGTGTGTGTTGAGCCGTGCGGTAAAGGTTTCTTCTGAAATGGAATAGGTTGCAGATTACAAGTCACCCTGTTAAAAAATGTAAGTTGTGTAACTATTTTAATTACATCATCAAATCAATGTTAATACATTTGATTGGTCTTTTTTGATTTTAAGTTTTAGACAAAATCTCAAGTTAAATTACGCCTTGATCACACATGAACAACACGGTGAGGCGGAGGTATTTTATTTTATGTGACTGATTGGAGTCACTCACATAAAAATAAATGTAGATGTTTCCTCAGGTTTGATATGGACAATTTCAGTGCTGACAACATTTTCACTGCTGAACAGTAATGTTAGAGCCCACTTCTAGTTTCCTAAGAATAATTCTGCTTCATTTTCAGCACTGAGAGGTGTTCTTGTCCGACCGAAGACCTGGAACAGAATGTTATATTATACATGTGAGCTTCATACCTAAAAGTATATATTCTGATGTAACACCGTCATAATCACCAACATTTTGATTAGTAAAATTCAATTACATATTTTTTCTCGGCAACTTCTTTTTTAATTAATTCACATCGTGCTGTTGCGTAGTCACTCCCCAGCACTGGTGGAGTGTGCCTGTGTGTGGTTTTGTGACACTGACTGATCTCATACTTTGCCAGGAATTCCATTTCTTCCTGGTATTTCCCTTGAGTGTCTCTCCTATTCTCTGTTGTCTCTTTAAGTACACAGAACAGATTGATAACCCCCTGGATAAACTACATGTTCTTGTTATACAACACAAATATCTATCTAAAGTTTTCTAACATTAGCCGACATTTCTTTTTTTTTGTTGTTTTGGATATACTGCTTGATCTGCCTCTTTCTTGCTGTCTTTAAAGGATTTGACCTCTAAATGTTTAATAAGCCATTCTAGCACAAATTTCAATGTCAGTTACATTCAGAAACATGAGTGAGGTGAAATTTACAGGAGCGCATTTGTATAGTTTCACTGTAAATCCTCTTTTTTTTTAGCATGAAAGCTAACAGTCAGGATTTTTCAGCTTATTTCTAGATGGCTCTCAATTTGTTTAGTTATTTTCACTTCAGACATGCCATCATTTCTCTTTCTTTAAGTGATTTTGGCAGCTCGGCAAGATGTATTCATTCATTAGGAATAATCCACTAATCAAAAGGTCGTGGTTCAATCCCCATCTCCCCCAGTCTGCGTACTGAAGTGTCCTTGGGCAAGATCCTAAACCCCTCCTGATGTCTGTGTCATCATGGGGCACTTTGGATAGAGAACACTGTATCACTCAGGTTGGCACCTTGCATGGCAGCCATCAGTGTATGAATGTGTGTGTTGACGTGTTGTAAAGCCCTTTCAGTGGTTGTTAGACTAGAAAAGCTTTATACATAAATCCAGTCCATTTACTACTTCTATGTAATATTGATGTTAAGCATGTCATAGTATTCTCACTGTGGGACATAATGACACCTTGAGTGGTTCACTTCAAACCAGATGCAGCGATCGGCACGATCAATCTGTACACCACATAAAATAAAACAGCACAGTCACCCGTGGGAGCACTCACGTAAAGTGATTACGAAGCCATTTTAATTAACATACAAGGTGAACTGCGACCTCCCCCGAGCTCTACAGCTCGCCGCTTGGATGGTCAGACTCTGCTTGAGTGATTCTCCTTCCATGTAACCACAGCTCCTAATGTGCTAAGTGTCATTAAAGCTGGAAGCGAGCCGCACGGTCCTCTGGTGCACCACTGATAGATGGGAAAGCCCCGTGGTGCAGATATGATGTAGAGGTTGTCCTGGCAGTGTGGCAGAGGGCACAATGTCAAATTGACATCATTTACGCTCCCAGTTGGGGTTTCCATTATATTGTGGCAGTTTTGGTATATAGTGCATGGATGGTGCGGTGATGTATGAAGCATATTTCATGTGTATGGAGCAACGAGAATCACCAAGTGGGCAAAGTGGACCACAGCCCCCCGTACCCCAGACCCACAGAAGACCCTCAGTTTAGTGGTAATTTAAATAATAAATAAACGTATCCTAGCTTTATTAATGGTAAGTAAATAATTACCAAAGCATTATACTGTAGATTAATTAGAAACCAATAAATAGAAAAACTTGGGGTTTAACAAGCCATGATAATCTCTTTTGGCTTTTCTTTTATTCTCTCATTCATCAGGAAATGCCTCCAATGTCATATATTTCAATTTTTAACAACTTGTGAACATCAGTAACAGCAACATTACAACAGCAGGTTTGATGGTTTATTACAAAGAGAGAAAACAATATGAGCCTTAATTAATGGATGACTAACATTTAAAACTGTGTTATGACCAAAGAGATAAACACCAGCTGAGGGGGTTTTTCACAACCTGGCAACCCAAACCTTCTCCTTCGTACTGGCTTCTAAACGGTCTATAAAACATTTGTAAATAGTTTACCTTTAAAGAAATAGTTTGACATTGTGGGAGCCATGTTTATTTGCTGTACTGAGCAGAGTTAGATGAGAAAATCAATACCACTCTCACGTCCGTACACTAACAAACTGCTACAGCCAGCGACTGTCAGCGCAGCTCACTCCAGAAAGTCACAGACTCAGCCACGAAACAGTGCAGTAACACAAGCCCTGCATAGCAATGACTTATTGGTTTTGAACATTGATTTTAAATAAACAATATATACTATGTCTTGGCAAGACGACTAATAAGTGTATTTATATGTTGAAATATTCCTTCAATAAAGCCATTAATACCTGTAAACCCTTCATAAAGTCATGCACTGTTACAAAGAGGGACAATAAAACTGCACTTTAATCAAATTTATTCTACACAGAGAAATTTAAAAAGTGCAAATTTAATGTTATATTTAAATTGGTCATGGGGCAGCTTGTTCATTTTTACTTAATTTTGAGTCTTATTTTAGTTGATATTGTGCTTATATTCCATATGTTTGTGTTTAAATCGATTATCACTAACTAAGTGACAGAGCAAACCCAGAGCCGAGTTGTCACTGGTTGTAACGTTGGTTGGTTTCTGGAGCTCTGAGTAAAATCAAATCTTTTGTAGTCTTAACTTTGCACTGTGCCCTGTGGGTACCCAGGCAACAGGATACGCAGACGTCGAGTAGAGAGTGGGAGGATTGGGAAGGCCATCTGGGACCTGCTCAGTTTTGCTCCGGGACCCTCTTTTAGGTTAATATGGCCTTGGCAGCGAGGAATGAAATGCTTTTATTCCAAAACTTCTCACCCTCTCCTTCTCCTGCCTTCCACTTATTCACTTAGATTACCTCACACAAAGCAAATGCTGGTTTAAAGAACACCGAGGCAACACCACACATCAGGATTTCACGCACACTTCAGCATGGATTTGGAGGGGAGCAGCTCAGCTCATGCTGCACTTGGCGTCACTTCCTCTCCGAGCGTGACTTTGCATCACGCTGAGATTTTGACAAGTACAGGGCATTCACTTGTGTTACAGAGGTGTCGTGTGAATATTCTTTCACACTGAACAGCCATAATGCTCCCTCATCTGTTGCTGTCTCTATGGTGTTCTGATGATGGAGCAAAACTCTTTAAAAAAAATGTTTGGGGTTGTTCTGTGCAGGAAGGAGAGGGAAGGGCGTGTGACAGTGGAGAAAGAGATGACGAGGTGAAATGTGGAGGATTAGATTTTCAAATGGCAGAGGGTTGATTGAGCCTCAGACACAGATGTGAAAGACTGAAACAGAGCGATATTTCACCAATCATGCCGAAGCATGTTCCCGTGATCTGTAACACTTCAGATATCTACTGTCAGGGTCTGCTGGGGATAGACTGGTTCAAACACAGAGGAAAGAGAGAGACAAAGTCACAGGGACATAGATGAAAGGGAGATGAGGCAAAGCCTGCTGAAGGAGAGAGAAATGAGCTGCGGGAGTGATGGGATGATGGAGAAGAAACGGGGGGAAGGCCAGAGAGACAACAGATTTCGTCCTCCTTGGAGTTCAGAGCAGGACAGATTGGACTGCTTTTGGACTGACTGGATGGATGACGGGGGCAGAATATGAAATGATGATCAGACATGAAAAGGAAGGAAAAGGCAGATGCAAAGCTGTGAGTCGGCAGCAGTACAGATAGAGAGATCAAAGGAAGGCAGGGTGACGGATAATAAAATTAAAGTTCTGTGTGGGAAGGCTGAAGTTTCCTGGGAAGAGAGAGAGGGAAAAATCCTGGGATGGACCAAGCTTTTCCAACAAACATAGGATGCAAAGAACCAGATAAAGAGCTCGGGAACAAAATAATTAACTAGAGACAGAACAACAGACCACTGGAAAGCTTTGTGTTGTGGGGAGGGCACTCAAAGATTGTACTGGCTTCATCTGGATTATTCATGTCTTAATAACAGCAATGAAATAAAGATGAAGTACAATCAGCTTTCTGCTTAATGATCTTGTTACAACTTTCCCATCTGTGTCTGTAATAATTTACTCATTCAGTATTAACTAAACACTATACTGTTAAGGCTTATCTTTAAATAATAATAATTTCAGGACTCAAATGAGCAGATCAATACAAAGACAATTTCCAGAGGCTATTTATAAAAGGAAAAACCAAAACCGCACCCAAACGGAGAGGAAAATAGCAAAGAAAACTATACAGGAGAACTGAGGCTGAGAGGCACACTGAGCGGGGCTGAAGACAACGGAAGATAGGATGACCACACGGTTGAGATCAGGAAGATCTGGCAGCCACGGATCCAGAAAGCCTCTCCTAAGGCCCTGTTTACACGTACACGGTTATTTTGAAAAACTGAGACATTTCCCTTTGTTTGTGCCCATCGTTTACATGCAAACAGAGAATTCGCCTCTGAAAATGATGCATTCTAAAAACTCCAGCCAGAGTGGAGATTTTGGAAAACTTCGGCTGCACATTTGCATGTAAATTGAGAAAAACAGAGAAAAACAGAGTTTCAGGTAGCCGACGTCACATTATGCGCCAGGACGGTGCGGGTAATGTCCTCCTTTTGATCAGGAAAATCGGAAGGGTTGTGCTCTAAAAAGAGCATATTAACTTTGGCACGTCTCCCAGTCGATGTTCTCCTGTAATTTTGTCGTTTCATAATATAAAGTTACATTCAACAGGAGCTCTACCTCCTGGTCAGTCCATACGAATGATGATGCTGGCAGCCTAAATACTGCCAGCATTAAGGCTCTAACACACCTCAAGTGTGCAGGTAATCAGACAGGGTCAGCAGTGCACGAGGAAGACACGCCCAGTCTCATACAGACCGGGGAGACAGACAAACAGACAGATAACACTAGGGAAAAGGGGAAAGAGAAAAAGACTAGGAGAAGACAGAAAGCAAATCCTAACATATACAGGGACATAGAGGAGCATATAGTGTCAGATGGCACACAACCTTTTTTTTTTTTTGGACAGTGTGGTCATGTTGAAAATCTGGCAGTGGTCTAAATTTGGCCTTTTTGTAGCTATAACTAACTCTCAGTTGGTGATTTGATTCTTTTTGCAGTGCATTGTGGGATGATTTCAGTCCACTTTCTATGGAATTCTGAACCTCAGTTAATGGTGACAGTGACTGATTTTGGATGCAACTTCTTGGTTTTGGTTCATTTTTAAATGGACAATTCTTGGTCAAGTACGAAGAAGCGTCAGCCACATCTCTGATTTGCTCAGATTATCTAAAACATATCATTTGGAGGTAAAACAACCTGAACATTGGTAATAATCCCTCACTGCAGAAGAAAACTGTGCTCACAAGTACAGCAGGTCAAAGTTTAACGACAAAGTCGCTACGCTGTGAGGATGATTTACTTTTCATCTTATCTTTCTCTTCCTTGCAAGTTTGGCTAAAACCATGTGTTGTTTGTATGATTGTCTGAATGCATGTGTTTCTTGCCACGTCTGGCTACTCTTAAGCGGTTACACATTTTCAGATATCAACAATGCTAATAGGCGGCACGGTGGAACAGCAGGTAGTGCACGTGCCTCACAGCAAGAAGGTCACCGGTTCGATCCCTGGGTCAGGCGGGGCCTTTCTGTGTGAAGTTTGCATGTTCTTCCCGTGCATGCGTGGGTTCTCTCCGGGCACTCCGGCTTCCTCCCACAGACCAAAAACATGCTCATTAGGTTAATTGGTGACTCTAAATTGTCACCTAGGTGTGAGTGTGAGCGTGAATGTGTGTATGTATGTTGCCCTGCAGTCGGCTGGCGACCGGCTCAGGGTGTACCCCGCCTCTCACCCGTTGACAGCTGGGATAGGCTCCAGCCCCCCCAACCCCGAAAGGGATAATCGGGGTATAGAAGATGAATGAATGAATGAACAATGCTAATATTGCTGAAATAAACAAGACCAATGTTTTAGGAAACCTAAATTAGCCTTATTCATGTTATGACATTTATTAAACACCACATATGAAAAAGGACAGGAATAATACTAGGAAAGGGGGGAATGGTATTCAGTAAAGGCCAGCACTCATTAGCACCACTGAGCAAGGCCCTCAACTCCAACCACTCCAGTGGAGCTGCACAGCGGCCAGCAGATGAGTGTGGTTATACTGGGCAGCTTTAAGTGTGAATGTGTGTAACTGTTAAAATAGAGGCTTTCTCTCAGGGAACTCTGGATAAATAAGGGTTAAAAAATAAGCTTACAAATAGCAATTTCACTGAATTATATGCACATAAAATGCTGTGTATTTTTAAAGTTTAGATTATTATTGAGGATATAAATACACAGGATAAGCGCACAGCGAACATCGAACCACAGACTGTGCTCACAGAGCCTTCATTCTCTACTAAGCAGCCTAATCCTGCATTAGAAAAGTATGAAGTCAAAACTACCAAACAGCTAATAGAACAATGGCCAAACACGAGGGAAAGAAACACTAAATTTGTCAAAAAAAGAAGCTTATTAAGTATATAGGATTGTTAAATAAAAGAGAATACACAGTAAAGAGAGAGAATAGTCTAAAAAGTCTGTAAAATATGAGAAAAACTAATAATCTCTAACACAATTTTCACAAGAAATAATCTGCTCAAAATTCATAAAAAAATTTACAAAAACGTGCAGCAGTTATTATGTTCACTCTTGGGGTTAATGATACTGTTTGTCAGTTGTTGTGTACTGTGATTGTTATGCATTGAAAATTATATCAAATCGTCAGTTGTCATCAGTTTACTCGATGGAAAAAGGTTGGAAACCACTACCTGAACACACAGTGTTGCCTTAGTCTAAAAGAAAACCCAGGGAAATATAAAGAGGACGAAATGTGAAAAAAGAATATAGCTTAGAGGTGGAGACATCTATGAATGATAGAACAGAAAGTATTCAGCTCCTCTGGGCTTCACCTAGTATTTACAGTAGCATGCAGAGCCACAGTGATTTCCCACCACGCTCCACTGAACTGTACAAACTAGGAAGTAGCTCATGCTCAAGGTGCCCTAGTAAGACATCAGAGGGAAGAAATGCATAGGTGATACAATTGATTGTAATCTCAATGAAGCAAACAGTCAACAGGGCTTTCTGGCACCAGCCACCGGAGGCTATAATGGAGGTGGCGTTCAGTATATAGCTGGGTTGGCTCAGCATCGATCGGTGTTCATTAACCCCTGCTGGCTCCTCATCCATCATTCTGACTCCACTGTTTCTATTGTTCCACTGCACAGTGCATGCACTGTAGGGTTACATGGTGATCCTCATCATCCTTCCTTTTCCTTCCCAGTTATTCCTCTCTTCTTATTTCGCCCGCCACCTCACATGTAAATAATGACAGATAATTGGCAATGTTTGCTCATTTTTGCTTGTTTTTTTATTGTTGTTCATAAAGATTATCATTGATGATGTTACAAGAGACTGATAGCAACCAGAGCACAGGTCTTATCATATTTAATATCTTAAGACCAGGCTTGATTAGAGATGATCAGGTTTCCAAAAGCCTGACTCTTCCCATTAACCAGCCCCATCCTTTACACATTGCTTGCTTGCTTTCTTGCTTCATCAGACAAATTACTATTCCCTCTTTTTCTTTGTGAGTATATTTAGTTTGTGAACATTTATCTGGGCCAAGAGATCACAGTAGATGAGGTAAAGCCTGTGAGGATTCATGAATTTAGAATTAGCTGGATTTGTATTTATTTTGCTTCCGTGTTAGAGGACTCGAGTTCCAGTGTCGCCTGGCACGTACAGTTATGGATAACAGGCAGTGTGACAGCACGGGGCAAGGGAATGACAGTACTGCTGATAAGGAGGTTGAGGTAAATGGGCACATCTTTGTAGGTTTATTCAGTAATTAATTCTTGTTAATTAAGTCTTGCATGTCCATACTGTAGTTGTCAGATTAGCCGTATAAAGGTTTTACTGCTTTCACTTGCAGATACTGGGATCATTTCTGGCTTCTAATGCATCAGTATGTATTTAGTATTAAGACATAGTTCTGCTCAGTCAGGAAGATAATTAGCAGATTTACTTTTATTCATGAAAACATGGAAATAAATATATTATCTTTGTAAAGCAGAAAGTCGTTACAGGTGGTGTGGTTTGTCCGGCCAGTTGTCTAAGCTGGCAGCTCTGTTTTGATATTGAAAACTACATTTGTCCTTGTTCAGTCAGCACTCCTTTTCTATAAAGTTGCAATGCTGAAGCAATTGTTTCAGCAATTCTGCCAAATTTTGGAAGCTATCAGTTAGCTGCAGTGACAGTCATCAGGCCTTGGATAATGAAATCCAAATGTCAGTTGGGTTTAATAGAGTTTTAATTTGGGATTTAGATACATAAATATATGTTTGTCTGTTAAACAACACTGTGTTGTCTTGGATTTTTTCTTTTAGCACTTAGGGGCAGCAGAACAAGCTGTAAACGTAACCCAGATATATTATCACTTCATAAAGTTGCCTATACAGAGCAGCAATAGCATTTATTTTTTGCTGATTTTCTTTTTTCGTCATCCGATAAATGTAAATTTATTATTAATTCTACTTTTAGCTCTGTTTTGGTCTCCAGCTTTTTTGTTAGTTGCTAATTTTGTCTCTCTGTCATTGTCTGGTAGCATGTACTGGGTTTGTCTGATTACTGGTTTGTACTGTTCGATCATAGCTTCTAAAAAGCACATTAGTTGGAATATCTGTTTTTGCACATTAGGTCCATAAGAGGGCAAACCAGTACAACAAGACAAGAGACTTACTACTTGTATAGGTGTATAATGATACTATCAAATTCAGAATAAGCGTATGTTTACAAAAATCAATGAAGCTGATAGGGTCAAACATTAAATATGTTATCTTTGTACTGTTTTCAATTTAGTGCCAAAAAATAAATAAAAAATGCTATTGACACTGGCCAAATACAGGCAGTATTGTAGTTCTGTTAGTGACAGTTCATTGAATTTTTGAATATGGTTGTCTGTCACTACAGTTTGTTATATTTAATCAACTGCCTTTGGTGACCTCCAGTCTGTAGGTATGAAACAAAGATGAACCATCACAATATTGTCTCACTAATCAATGTTTCCTTGGTAATGTAGCTCCTGCCATTGATTTTAGGACAAACACAAATATTGTCCTGCAGTGACGTCACTGCAGCGTCATTTCTTGGACCAGTCAGAAGGTGCAGTCACACCAGTCTGTTTATGTGTGATGAATATGCTCAGATGATATTCTGTTTAATACCCATCACCGTAGTTGCATATGTGGTTATCATTTGGCTTTAGGGCCTTGCAGAAAGTCCTGACAGCTGAATCATGCATACTGAATGCTGATATAGTCCTTTTCTGGAAGGAAGAGATTTGTTTCATTTGATCTCGTCACAGTGCAGGGAGGGGTTAACTGTGCCAGAAGTGTTCATTAGCATCAGAGAAACTGCTCTCTCCAGCTGTCTCCCCCTGCCAAGGTGTTCAGCACAGATACAGGCCGACAGTGACAGGAGCATGTTAGTGATTAAAACACAAGCCAACTCCCAGCGCATGGACAGCCAGTGACCTCTGGGAAGTCTGCAGGAGAGGAGATATTTTGATGTTCTGTATACAGTCACAGAAGAGTAATGCGGATCTTAAAATGCAAAGATAGAAAATCCTATTACATTCAGTGTTATTTTAAAGGTTTAAAACAAAAATGTAGCAAAAGTGGAACTGCTAAGCTGTTTGAGATATCTCTCTTATCTCCACTTTTCAAAACTAACATCAGTATGTGAAGCAGGCGATGCCTACCTGAGCAAGAATCCTGGCATGTGGATTTGTCTGCAAGGCATCCACACTGTGCTGGACATTGCCAGCCATCTTGATTGCCTTTTCCCTGACCTAATGTTTGATTATTAAACATGTTGTTACTAAAAAATGAATTACAAGCAATAAAGACCAACGCAGGCTTCACACCAGACCGTCTCCAATTGTTGGTTTGCTAGATGCTGCATTTTACTCTACGCCTGAGATCAGATGAAAATTTAATGCTCCTCGTATTGTAAACTTTGCATCATGCCTATTGGTTAATGCATTGAAACAGATAGATTCCTTTAATTTAATCCAGCACTGTTCAGATGTCATTTGGCTGATGCATACTAAACTTAGTGTTTTGCACCGTTTCATCGGGTTCTAAATTGCGCATCAGAGGTTGGAGAAGAATGGCTGTGCAGAAAATTAACCCATATTGAGTGGGTTTAAAATCCCAATGAATAATTGAGACAAGACTTTGAATAATTAAAGTGGACCTTGTAGTCTTTCACATTAGAGTGGAGGTTCTTCTGATTGCTGTTGTTGTTTTTAATCTTCTTATTTCCATATGAATGCCTTGAAGGCTGTATGGTGAGAAAAGCATGTTTTTGGTTGGCCATAGATTCACCCGACTGAAAGACAATGAAAAAGCACAAATTTACATCCACACATAGATACACAACACATCAGGCTGCATCCATCTCTGTTCCCCTCTTTTCCCTTGCAGACACACATAGAGCAAGGTGTCAATCCACTAGCAGCCACAGTCTGCACTGAAACACACTGTTTACGCCGAATACGGTGTGCCAAGAGTGAAGCAGAGGGTGCCAATTTGTTTGCTGTTACTGCCAGCCAACCTTGACTTCAAAGCAGTCTGTTAAAGTGAACTTCCACATCAAAACAGAACTGCATTTACAAAAACAACCCATGGTCATTGCCAGGAGATCTTCAGCAGGAATCACCCTCTGAGCGTGTCACAGATTCGAAATTCGGTCCTCTGGTCTGCAGCTCAGGGGCAAATGCTGCATCTGATCATGACTGACTGAACAGCCTCAGATCAAGGGGATGAAATTCTGTTTTAGGGTGGATTTTCCCTGAAAGGATAACCCAATTATTACAACGTGGGTCTTAGCCATCATCCCTATTGGTAATGAAAACATTCTACTTGCCAGGTTCGTTGCTGATATTTGGGAATGTGGTGTCATTGCTAAAAAGAGGTTTGACAAGATAAGAAACAGGACTAGTCAGATGATGAGACAGGTTGTAAACAAACATTAGAAAAACTTGTGTGGAATGAAAAACAAACCATGTACATTAACATCTAATGAATATTATGGATCACAGTGTATAGACCGACTTCATGGTTCAATTATCAACTTATCAGACACCAGGGTTTCTCAAAGTCTGGACTTCGGTCTGCATCCAGACCAAACAGCATCAACTGGTAGCCAGCGAGCCACATCTGTCCCGCAGAATATTAATGAATTCAGAAAAAGCACGTATCTAACATTACTCAGCAGTGGAAGATGCCAGTCAGTCCTGACAGTGATGGTTGATTAGCTCGCCAACCAATGGCACTGAGCCAAAAAGTCTGCAATTCATAGTTCTCCTTCTCTACAGAATGAGAATATTCTCCAACCCCATCCTCTCTACACTTGGACCCACCGTCCACCTGCTCCCAGGCAGGCCATTCCCTGGAGCCAACAGCAGCACACTGGACAGCACACTCAGAGACTCACTAAACTTGTCTATTAGACACGGTGTCATTTGAACATTATGTATTTTCCATGATTTTATTTTTGAGTCTGTTCACACTGATAGGCTAATGAAAAATATTAAATAACAACAGACAACTGTTTTCATTTGAAAGTCCTGCTCCCACAGTGTCAGAAAAATTCTGGCCCTTGGACAAATGTAGTTGAGGACTCCTGCCACATCGTGTTATGAATGGGCTACATTATGTCATGAAGTGAAACGTATACTAGTTTGAAATAAATGTGTCTAAAATGTATTATATTAATCTGTTGATCAAATAATTGTCAGTGATGTTGAATACTCAGTGCAACTGGAGATCAGTCACAGCGATCCTGTCCACAGATGAATGTGGTTTTATGTGGCTTATTTCACTGTCATTGACATCGTGGCAACTGTCAGAGAGAGCGTTGTGTGTCGTTGCTGCTGAGTTCACACATTAATGTCACACAAGAGAATTCACTGTCAGCTCCTCAATTGCAGATGCAGAATGTCTCTCCTTCTCTCTAGTACAGATTTTCTGTATCTATTATAAAGTAGCACTAAGAAAAAAATATGGACTAACTGTCTGAGCCTTGTCTGCCTCGGTTTCATGCTGGTCCATTCACAAGAGATGTGACGTTAATTAATTGAATGAATGCTACTTTGTTATTGCAAATCATTCCAGACCTCTGACCTTGAATAGAAATCAGATGCAGACCTTTGAGTAATAAGTTTGAGAACCCTTGTCATATGCAGTTGGTTCAACTTACTGTAGCTGTGCACAGTTTTTCTGTGCAATGGATTTTGTATCCTTAGCCCCACTGGTGCCTAAGCTGCCCTCCCTGGCCTGGCTGCAGGAAGTGGTCCTGGTTTTTCTGATCCAAGCCAGGTAGCTTTCTTCCAAAGTTGCCACTCCATCAGGGTTTTTGAGTCACTGACTCCCATCCCAGGGACCAATTTGCCATGGGGTGAGCTTGCTTCCCAGACAGGGCTTCGGGAGAAAGTCCTGTTTACCCTAATTCAAGCATAGTAGCTTTCTTTTGCTGTTGCCACTCCATGAGGTTTCTTCAATCACTCTTGCTCAGAGCCATCACCTGGGACCAATCTCCCTTGGGCAACCATACCAGGCAGCACAGTTCCCAGTGCTGCATGGTATGCAACTCCCTCCTGTACGATAGGGTGGCCATTCTTCAAAGGGGGGCCTGGAGGTAAAAGTTATGATATACCAGTTAATCAACATCCTGGCCTGGGGCTTTGGGTAATGAGTTTAAGAGACTTACTTTAATGAGATCACAAATAAAAGCTGCTGAGATGAGTCTTTTTCACAGGGTGACTGGGCACACCCTCAGACATCCAGAAGGCTCTTGGAATGAACTGTTTCTTCAAGTCAAAAGAGCCTGCTGAGATGATTTAGACACCTCCCTGTGGAGGTACTCTGGATATGTCCAACTGGAAGGAGGGCCCAGGGCAGACACAAAACATGCTGGAGGCATTAAGTATCACCTCTGGCCAAAGAATGCCCCAGAATGCTCCATGAAAAGCTGAAGGACATGGCTAGGGAGATGGACTCACTTAATTTGGATGGTGGAATGGATCGATATGTGAATGAACGAATGAATATATATGACCTCTATTTAACAAGGAAGTCACATTGACGTTAAAACGTCTTTCACAAATGAGACCTAGACAAACAGGATCAAATAGCAGTATCAAGCACATAAACAGGAAAACAGCATCAAATCAAAATAACTATTACACCCAAAAAATATACACAGAATGGTCTCATTCCCAAAGGAATGTGGCTTTGTCATGCCCCTCGGCATCTCATACAGACAAATGAGGTACCCTTTGTACCTTCTGTATGAGATGCACTGGGCTTTCTGCTTTGTCCGAGGTAAACCCATCCATGTCAATATTAGACGCCCAGAGCAATTGCTTCAGCCATTCAACACATTCTCATCCCATCAATGCACAAAGCCATCCTGCCAGAAAGGCTCTCTAACACATGGTTAATGTTGTTAAACCTTCGCACCAAAACTACTTTGTCAGGTAAAACGAAAGATTCTTCACTTTTTGGTGAATGTCGTGTTTTTTAATCTATTCATCCACTCCACCTTCTTAATATGTCAACCTGCTCTGAGCACCTAATATTTAAAATTGCCACGGGTGGGTTAACATTGGCATTGGTTCAGAGCCTGGTGCGTCTCGTACAGATGCCAAAGGTACCTTGTGTGTCAATTTGAGACCCCAGTGAGACGCTCTGGGAAACAAAGCCTTCTGAGTCACCAACGTTTATGACTGTTTTGCAAAAAAGATTTAAAAAACATACACTTCCAGCTTAAGTAAGGAATTTGCCTTGGATAATCTTCTATATGAAAATGTACCAGTGTTGTACCACACAAAAAATGAAGAAAGACCACCCCACCAAGCTGTATAACATACAATGATGGGTCCTTAATGTAGAATTAGTGATATACCTTAGGCCTGAATGGCACATTTAGATAAACTGTTATAACCCGCTTTATTGTCTAATCATCTACTATGTTTCCTTCTTCATCAAACTTTATTTTAGCAATGTTGTCATATTTCTATATCTCAGCAATTACTTTGACTACAATGCTATTCTAAGTGAGAGAACTGATGGCAAAAAAGACCAAGATAAGAGCTGTTGTACTAAATTGAATGATCCTTCAAGCCTGACATCCACTTCCAACATCCAGTCTATAATGTTCCTCTCATGTGGTGCACGTGAGGATGTAGGCAAGTTTTTTCTACTCCGCTTTTATCTGTGTGTCTGTGTGGAAGTATGTTCTTGTGCGCATTTACACACAGCGCTGGATTTATGCACCCATGAAGAGTGTGTGTGTGTGTGTGTGTGTGTTCCCATCGCCCATGAGGAACAGCCCGGGGGAGGCCAACACACTGTAACAGAAGGAGGCAATGAGCCAGGATCACTGTTGGGATCCACTGGGAAATAACATGTAAAGAGCTGCCTGTCAGTGCGGGGGCGAGCCCAGGGAAATAACCCAAGATTGGTGCAAACCTCTGCCGTCTCTCTGATGTTAATTCCCCATACTGGGCTAACGTGCACATTCACATGTACAAACTCACATGCCATTGCTTCCTCTATTTCTTTCTCGTATAGCACACAATGGAATATTTTTTGTTACACACAAACAGTAATGCAGTTTTTGCACACGCACCCATTAACACTGTGGTATACTCACGCTGCTCTCACATCTCACAGTTCCCACATCATGCACGCACCCTGGAGACACACACTGCAGCTCATATGCAAATGCACTGACTGACACACTCATATCTCCTCCTGCAATGTTTCTCTCACTCTGTCATACACACACACTTTCCTCCTGAGGACCAACTAGTGAAGCAGTGACATCTGTCTTTGTAGTGCAATTGCCTCCATTGCAACACATGCCAACACCAATGGAACTGTTGCGTATTTTCTCTGCTGTTCATCATTGCTTGACGTTATTACTAAGAGCTGTCCCACAGTGCAGCAGTGGGTGAGCAGCAGGATCAAATGACACCAATTCAAGGGGTTCTGATTTCTCAGTCTCTTGCATGCAGATGTTTTGCTTGTGGCCAGATTTGATCCAACAATTTAACTGGAGCAGATTGTGTTAATGATGGCGAGGATGAAGAGGTGATTCTGAAATGGAGGATGTGAGCACATAGATGTCTCCTTGTAAGAACAACTTAGTGAAAGCGTCAGCTACATGATGTCTTTTGTCTTGTGCAGCAGGTGGATTGGTTTGTTCAGCAGGTGACATTGACATAACACATTCTGCTGTAAAATCAAGACACGGAAGTCACAGAGCAGCTGTTTGGAGGGAATGAGTGAGTGAAGAGAGCTTCTTCGGTGTCTTCAGTTCCATGAGAATTTTTGTGAAGCCTGGTGGAAGCGCTGCACCGAACTTCATTTTTTCTAACATTCAAAGCTTCCAATGAGGTCTTTAAAATGTCTGTCCTCATATTTTATGATGTCATCACCATAACAATATATATTTTAATGAATGTAACTAATCAGTTTCATCAACATAAATACATGTAGACAGCAGGCTAATAAAATAATGATGAGATAATAATCGTGCCCTTAGGCTTACTGATGCTAGACCACCCCTTTAACACAGGTGCACTCCTCCCTTGTGCACAGGAGAGCAAATGGTTTTTGACCACGGTTAAATGTTGTTTTGAAAGGCTAAATGCCAACAAATATGGACACAAGCAGAATGTTTTGCTAGAGAAAAATGTGAATTTTGGAAATGATTAAATTGCAGTCCAGAGTTATTGGAAATTGGATCACAGGAGTTAGAAACAAATGCAATTCTGCAAATAGTGTAATACTAATAATGTTAGTGTAGCCTAATCTTGAGCAGCAACTGTGCCGAACTACTGAGTTTAAACCAACACATTCTCATGCCAGGTGGTCACATACTGCTTTGTCACACTCCTCATGTGTCTCATGTGCATTGTGCAAAGCCCTCTTGCCAGAAATCCAGAAATCTAAAACGTGGTTAACATTGCAGTGGAAACAGTAATTGTGAAATGCTGAAGTTTGGCTAGGTTCAGGCTCCAAAGCTGCTTGGTTAGATTCAAGAAAAAATCGGTGTAGGAAATTGCCACAAATGGTTCACATTGTTAGTTAAAAGCCTGGTGCATCTCATACAGATGCTCAAGGCTACCTTGTGCTCTTACAGGCTGGTTGAGCTGCAACTGAATTTTCCCTTGTCATCATTGCTTATTCAAAAATATCTCCAAGCTATATTTGTATTCGATTCGGTGGCAAAACTAGTTTTATTAATACAATAATGAGTACATGAGCAGAGTATCGAACCCAATATCCGATACTGGTATCAGTATCAGTGCATCCCTGAATGTAGCAATTTATTTTTATTTTTTTGTTATTTAACAATAACAGCAGCCCAGACACACATGAGGCTGATGGCAATGCTGATGTGCTTTCAGAGTAGCAAATTTAATTCAATGTTGTCCCTCTATTTTACTGATGGTCATCATTTCTTTTCCTCTCTCCCTTGCAGATAACAGCTTTTGATGAGCTCCAGGCTGACTTCAAGGTGCCAATTGATCAGGGCAATCCACTCCATGCGGTAGGCTTGCTCTCCTTACTCATTTTCATTCATACCAGACATTTTCTACACATGTTTCTTTAGATTATTGCCTTGTATATGTGTGAAAGGCAATTGTTGGCGCATATGGAAAACAATTTCAGTCCATTTGCTGAGAGCCAGCACAGTACGGCAGGAGATTCTCGATCTCATCTTTTACACTCTGTGTCTCTGTCTTTCCCAGTCTACATTCCTGTTTTCTCTCCTCACTCTTCATTAATTTTAAATCAAGCAGCTGGTCACACACAACCCTGAGTCCAAAAAAGTTGAGATGCTGTGTAAAACGTAGATGAGAAGTAGAATACAATCATTTGTCAGTCTGTGTTTACAGGCAGTGTTTTACAAAGTGTTCCAGAGTCCATGTAGTAATCTTCATACAATCATGTGTTCACAAAGTGATGAAACTAGCTCCATCCTTGCTTGTAAACGCCTGAACCTTTCCAGGATGCTCTTTTCATAGCCAATCATGATGCTATTACCAATGAACCTGTTCACCTGTGGAATGTTTCAAACAGGTGTTTTTCATTCCACAACTTCCTCACTCTTTGTTGCCCCTGTTCCAGTGTTTTACACGTTGTCCCAAATGGGGGAATCAGGGTTGTACTAGTTTTGTCTGCCCTCCTCTCCACACTTCCTTGCTCAAAAACATTCCTGTTATAGGGCCTCAGGCGAAAACATCAAGTATGAATGAATCCTCTTTTAGGGAATCCAAATATAAATAAAATACAAGCGACAAGGCACAGTCAAAGATAAACATGGACTCTACAGTTGGTCTGTTCCTGCAGACACTTACCAGTCCCAGTGCAAACCATTTCTAACCTCCTGAAACTGAACCATCCAAACCCTCATGGCTCCAGCCAGCATTTTGATACAGGCTAGACTCAGTTCCATTTTATGCTTTATGTTTCCCTACGTTTTAGAGGCAAATATTTTACTTTTTACTTCACTAAATTTATCTGACAGCTATAGTTACATGAAAAACACATAATCTTATTTTAAAAAATTATACACTGTGAAAGTTAGTGAGCTTTTCAAAAAACAAAAAAAAATTGTGCCTGTGACCCCCAAACTGAAGATCCCTTTGTCATCTCCCAGATATCTATACTTTGTAGTTTCCCCTGTAAAATATTACATTTCAGGTAGAAATTTAACTCAATAGCAGACACACAGACAGGGGATAAGGGAAAAATAGGAATTTATTAATTGTGCAATGAGGAGAGTCTAGCGAGGTAGTCCTGGGAACAGCAGGAGAGACACAAGGTTCTGAGGTGGAGAGCAGTTCATAAATATGCTGGAGCGCACAGCGCTCAAGTGGTGAGAGTACTTGTCACTTGTCACCACCTCATGCCCACTTGAGAGTGGTGGTGGAGGTACAGGTGGAGCAAGGTAGAGGTGATTGAGGGTTGGAAGCTTAAGGCAGGTGGAGGCAAGAGGCTGGGCAGCATGGTGGCAGAGACACTGGAGCTGGGGATCGGTGTTAGTGAACTCACTGATCCCAAAACAAAGGAAAAGACACAGGTGATGAGACGCTGGAGAACATACACTCAATGATTACAAACATGAGCAGCACTGGTAACTGGCCAACAATACCACTAAGCAGTAGAAACAATCTTGCTTCAGCAGACGAGTCTTCAGCAGCCCACAGTCTTTATATTGTGCTGATTGTAATGAGTCCCAGCTGAGTAGGAGCTAGCTCCCAGCCATCTGAAGAACTACGCCCAGCTTCTGCCAAAAAAGGAAACTCAACCCCACACCTGAAAGCCCAAGTCTTCCAAACCACTACAGAAAAACTCCCATGGTTTCATTTTAACGACTGCTGGAGGCTTAAAAAGTATGTTACTGATAATATGCCACTTTTATTGAAGTAGTATTATGAATGGAGACCTTTTACTTGTGTTAGATTATTTTTATGTTGTTGTATAAGTACTTTTACTTAAGTAAAAGATCTTAATTCATCCATTCCAGACAAGAGCTGGAGAAAGTGTGGACTTTTTTTTATGATTGTGGCCTTTAGTGGGGGACAAACGTCAATCATACAGTGTTTGGATACCTTAAGTGTCCTTGAAAGGTGCCAACAGACTCACTGCTTCTCACACTCACACCTAACAGTGTTCACTTCAGTTTACCCTGATAATATTTAAAGGCTGTCTCAGGCTAATGCAGGGATTTAGGCTTTCAGTGATTCTGTGTATCCAGTCTGCTATTTGAATAGTAACATTTATCTATCTCAGCTTACAGATTATTACATTTTAACAATAGTCAATTCACAGGTTAATACACTGGATTATACATATATCCTCAACTCTCCCTGGCTGTCTGGTAAACAAATTAGACGTGCAGTGAATATTAAAAACACGCTTTAAACGGTGTTCTAGCAGATCTGCAATAATGTCTTGTGTAAACATCTGCAATGTAATGTGTAATGTGAGAGGAAAAAGGTAGTTTGACAAACGACCACCACCACCTCATTCTCATCTCCATCCACTACCTTGTCTCTCTCAAAAATCCTCAAACAGAAAAACAGGCAAGTATGTACTGCTTCATCACACCTCTAAATGCTCCACAGCACCAACCAGGAGAAGTTGTGAAGAAAAATGTGCATTAGTGTTGGCCAGCGTGGGGAAGCTGCCCCTGGTGAAGTTGTTTTAGGATGAATTCCAGCCCTCTAAATCCTTTCCCCTTGAGTCTTTTGGGCTTTTACGAACACAGTTGGCTTTTAATAATGCATGGTAGTACAGTACAGCACGAGCAGTTAGTTTGGAGGTGACTTTGACTTAAGAGCTCTGGACTGTATAGCCTCTCTGAAGTATTGATTTCTATACATCCTTGGGGATGAGTGGAAGAAAGACAGGAGAAAAGTTGGGGAAGGAGACAGATTGAGGAGAAAAATCACAAACTGGGTAAAGGAGGAGCGTTAGAGATGGGAGACAGACAGAGAAAGAGGAAGAGATGGCTGAATGAGGATTTCTTAAGAGGCAAATGAAAAGAATTCTGCTTGAAAGGCATTTTCAAGACCCTGAAACCAGTGCATTAGACCAGATTTCCCTGCTCAGTACCACTTTCGTATTTTGTCATATTTGCATATCATTATGCAACGCAGAACATATCAAAGAATCCAGCAGGGAAATGGGTACAAAAGGTTCCATCTAATTTTCACTTCTGTCTCCTTTCTTCCCTCACTCTCCCATGTTTCTTAAACTCATCCTTCCCCTTTTGCCTCCCGCTTTTGATATGAAATGAGTCAGTCCTGCCCATTTCCAGATGAAAATGTGGCCCAATAATGCATTAGTTCTCTTTTAGATACCAAAGTTGTTGCTACTTTTTAAATTTTTATGACAGACACAAGTTAACGTTTTGGTTCCCCTAAGCCCTGAAAACCCTAGAAAGTGTTTGGAGTTTGTGATATCGATCGCATGTCTGTACATTAAGTACAGATCTAGAGTCTGCAGGGCATGGTTAGCCTAGCTTAGCAAAAAGACTAGTAGCAGGGAGATATTGCAAGTAGAGGTCAAAAACTTGACAGATCTTTAACAGAAAGAGTAGTGAAGACATATTAGTCACATTTGTTCACTCGCTGATGTGGTGAAAATGGCTTTCCACACTGCAAACATTTTAAGTGCGTTTCAGATGTCCCTTGTACCTCTCAGAACGTGCATGCCTGTTTTTACAAATGTGCTTAGCAAAGCCTTATCTCCTTGTACATATCTCTGATTTTACACATCATGTGAACATGTGAACTATCTTTAACAATCGACCATGGCTCCAGCTTCATGATGAGCTTTCCAGCTTCAATATGGAGATTTGGTAGATGGGTGGATGAAACATAGTCCTGTTTCCCAAACCACTGGTTGACTGACAACTTGACATCCAACCTGAGCCCCTCTCTCTAACACTCTACACCGCTTTCCCACCTGGCATATGTCCCTAAGGTCTCTATCAGCACCATTACACCATGAAGAGCTCATAGACATCCTTGCTATAACTTTAAAATGTAGATTTACAATTAAAAAGAAAAAGCCAGAGTTAAAAGAGAACCCTTCTACCTGCTCTTCCCTCTCCTCCTTGCCTACTTGGTTCGGTCTAACACAGTAATTGGCATCTACTGGAATCCTGCGGCTGCATTCTTACATGTTCACTCCATGAAAACTGGCCCCTGGAAGTATACCTTAGTGTAGAGGATGCTCTCCAGCTCGGTGCTTTGCTTTCCACAACCCTTTGAGCTGTTCAGTTTGTGTTTCTCTCAGAAAGTGGAAACTCATTTGCATAGCTTGCTAATGTTACTGCTCATTGCCATTTTTCTTACCTTTTGTGTGTTTTGGGCGAGTTTAAGTTGAATTTTCAGCTAAGCACGCTGCTCTGTCCCCATAGCCATGAAGGCTGTCACTCCTCATTTACTGCATGCCTGATGAGTTTTTCCACTGAAGACTTGACTGAACAACACATACAAATGTGTGACAGATATGCAATGATCGGTGTTTGAACATGTTTTTCAAGTTGGAAAAAGAGTTCTCACAACCTTTCACTTTTAGTTTTAAATCAGATGATGCATGAGCCCCAAACTGTCAACAAGGGAAACAGTACACAGCATTGCCTTTCACAGAATACTTAATGCAAGCTCTGTTTTAGTTTCTTCTCTGAGAGGAGCCAAACTGGAAGGCTATTCATGAGTACGTCTTTGGGTTCACCCACACTGAGGTCATCTTCATGTTGCTTAATTCAATAAGATGAGGGTTGGGAGAAGAGCTGCTAACAGATCCACAGCTGGCATCTGGTTCTGAGGTAGCTATTGGTGGTGAAAACAGTGACCGTGACACCAGCAGTACAGTAGTTGTAGTGGAGGAGAGTGGAGAGGAGCTGGTGGAAGACATGGCTTGGTGGTGGCTGCACCCTGCTGTAGTTGCTTGATTGGAGGTAACATCAACGCTAGTTCCCTTGTCATTACTGGAATCTACAGAACTGTTAGCAGTAACTGATATAAATACAATTTCTAATACTTGAACTGAGCTTGCCAGAAGCTAGCTGAACTGAAGCATCAACTCAACTCTTGAAAGGGTGAAGTCACCCACGTTGTTACTCACAAGCCAGTCTAGTGGATAATCAACAGAGAGTGTACTTAGACCATATTATCAAAACCTGAGCAAGTTCTTTCAGACTTTCATCCCACCAATGAAACATGAAAAAGATAGCTGAACACAAAAGAAGCATTTGGATAATCTTCGGAAACATTTGACCTGCCTCCCTTGGCTTGCCTATAACCCCTGAGTTGTAGGTCAATGACCATGCTTTTTTCAAGTGAAATCTTTTGGAATAACATTTGAATATCTCCCCTTTAGCTTTGATTTTTCGACTTTCCGTCTTCTCAATGCAGCTAGCCGATGGTTTCATCTTGAGCACAATAACCAGCCATAATTCTCCATCCTGCTCTCATGTCGTACACTTCCAGCAATGATCCATATGGCCCGTCTATCACTGGCTCTTGCATAATGTCTCCCACCCAGCTTTCCTTCCTTCCTAATTAGCAGTTTCTGTCAGCTTGCACCATCAGGGAGGAACTTCACAATGTGCAGACCCTTCACACACACACACACACACACACACACACACACACACACACACACACACACACACACACACACACACACACTATAGATGCAATCTCTATTTTCTCTGTAGAGCTGCTGTAGTTGGAGGAGTTGATGCTCTGGTTGTTTCAAAAAACTCTTTGATAGTTGATGTGTTCATTCTGATGGATGTGTTTCACTGTGTATGGATGTACTACATCTTTGTGTTGTGATTGAATTGATTTTCAATTAAATTCAACTTAGTTTTTCTTTTCTTTTTACCATTTCTCCTTTCAGTGTTCTTAATAGACTTACACTGACACTTCAAATCCTATCAGTCTTCAAGTTTGAACAACACAAACTTTTATATCTCCCACAACTGCTCATACTCCAACTGACATTTTTAAAAAAAAAAAAACTCATTTTAGCTCTTTCATTCAAATTGACACTTCAGCTTATTTCAGCACATCCATGACTGACATTCAACTACAACTTCAGCTGTCAGGTTTTCTTCTATATGAAATGTTTCAGCTGCCTAATTTCAATAGACACACACACATACATTTTCAGAAAAGTCTTGTCTAGTTCCCTTTTCACACCTGAGATTTTTGCCATTTTGAAATTTGGAAACTGGACTGGCAGTTAATGCCAAATCTGTTATGTATAAGGTAGGAAGTTAGGACTCAATAGCAGACATGCAGACAGGGTGTAAAGGTAAATAGGAATTTATTGAATGAGCAACAAGGTAACCTGTAGCTAGGAAGTCCAGGGAACAGCAGGTGAGGCACAAGGGACTGAGATGGTGTATGGTTCCAAGATATGCTGCAGCGCTCAGGCACGTGTTGATGAAGGCACAGGTGAAGCAAGGTGGTAGTGGCAGAGGGTTGGAGGCTTGAGGCAGGTGGAGGCAAGAGGTTGGGTGGCATGGTGGCAGAGACGCTGGAGCTGGAGATCAAGCTCACTGATCCAAAACAAAGGAAAAAGACAAAGAGGATGAGACATTGGGGACAGACACTAGATTTAGCTACACTCAGTGATGCTAAACACTAGTAGCAATGGTAACTGGCCAACAATACCACTGAGTAGCGGAAACAATCTGGCAACAAGAATTCAACAGTCCACAATCTTTATTCTGTGCTGATTGTGATGAGACCCAGGTGAATAGGAGTCAGCTCCCAGCCACCTGGAGAACCACGTCCAGCTTCTGCCAAAGAAGGAGTTCTTCCAAACCACCACAAAATCTTACAGCCTTGTTTGTAGAGTCTAGATATCAACTAAACAAGAATGATGATGATGACATTCTAGGATAAGGCCAGACTTTTTAAAGCTATTTTAAAACTTAGCGTCCATGCTGTATGAACACTGAAAGAGTTGTTGGTTGCTGTAATCGTTGCTCCTGTCGACATTGGCCACAAGCCCTCCCCTCATAGCACATTGCAAAAGATGGGGGATAAAATCTACAGTTCTCATTCATTGCAAACATTCTTTCTGAAGGTGGTCTAAAGCTAACAGGAGGCTACAACAGTGTCAGGTAGAGTGGCCATCTTTGTCCAAGCAGTCTCTTGTATATGTAGATATTTTTAAAATGGATATCCCACCCCCGGTTAAGAAAAATTCTGTCTGCATGACTTTTATTTTCCGAAATATTTCCCCACACACAGAAGCATACCCGGCCAGTAGGTGGCAATAAAGTCTGCCTCAATGACACATCAAATACCAAAGAAGAATATTTTCCACATACGTAGTGAGTTTGTTTTCCATGTCGAGTGGCTAATTATTTATTTGTTGGTATTTAAAACGCTTCTGCTACACAGTAACTGTCAGTTAGCAAGGTTACTAACTTGGTCAAGATGCAGAGCTTGCAGAGCATTTTCCCCCTTCAGTATCTGCATATTGAATAAAATGATGTACAATTCTGAGGCCAAAATGCTAAGAGGAGCAAACTACCCAGTACAGACAAAATACAAAAAAGCTCTGACTTCTATTGTGACTGACTAGCACCAGTATGTTGCTGGCATGCTAACATGTTAGCATCACTTGTCCACTACAGTAGTCCACCAACAAGCTCTGCTAGTAGTTACTATCTAATCACCAAGCTTCAAGCAGCGCCCATTTCACGTGGATGTGGAATGTTGCTATGAGACAAGGTGCAAACAAACTGAAAAAAATGCACTGATATTCATGTCTCCACACACACGATCATGCATGTTCATGCTCTAACCTATACACTATAAAACACCTGCTTACTGAACATGTCATTCACTATCAGTCCATCACACGCAGACATGCACATGAAGATATATTTCAGTTTTCATTCCTATGTTTCCCGCAGTGCTCAGGGTTTATTGTGTAGTTCCCGGCATCCATTGCTTGTGTGACTGTTACACACATGCACGCCCTGCAGACTCCAGTGAAGATGCACACTCTTACAGGGCATATTCACATGCATGCATCGCTTTAATAAGAGAGAATAAAGCTGTAGCCAGGAGCACTGATAATATCATCTGAGTGATAACTGAGGAAGGAGATGAAGGAAAGAGAGTCTGGTGTTTTTTGTTGTTTTTTTTTTTCATGAGTGTGACTCTTTGGAGTGTTTTCATTAGTGTCTCACCAAGGACACGAGCTCACGCAATGACAGCTTCTGTAGCCTCTTCACACCGTTTAAATGCTCCCCTTCACCCTTCATTCCCCGTATCATTCCATCTCCCTCACTGCTCCACGCCTGTCTCTCCTGCTTAAGTTCAAGCTTTACTTGAGTCAAAAGGGGAAATTTATTTTGCAGCATTTAAACACACTTTGCACCAGTGGAACATTAACATTATGATAACCCTCTTCCACTTCATCTTTGGGGGGGTTCATTGTCCAATCATGCTTACACGATCCACTTCCTGTAAATGAGAATCTGCTCTTAATTGGTCTGCTGGTTAAATAGAGGTCAGTTGAAACCCCCACCCCACCCCTCTCTTTCTCCCACTCTTGTTTATGCTTTCGTGCTGCTCCCGCTTGTCAAGCCAGTTATCGCTGACTCACAATTCGAAGAGGCATCAACCTAATTGCTTGCTAATGAGTAGACAGTTGCGGGTGTGTGCGCACATGTACACTAACAAATACACACATGCACAGTGCTTTGAGTGGAATATATTTGAGTGTCCTCGATCAAACCCGTCAGGAGGTGAAGGCAAGGGGAGATGGTGGTGTGCAGGAGTGAACTGGTCCGATCCTCGACGAGGCGCAGTCTCAACCAGAAATAGACATAAGTAGGGCAGATAATTGGCTATCAGACTGGGCCTTTCATGTGTGTTGTTGTGGTTTGTGTATGCATATATAAGCATGTATGGATGTGGGTGTGTGTGTAGTGGGTGAGGTCATATCAAGGACAGAGGGAGAGTTTCAGTTCCTCTGATTTCCTGCACATGCGGCAGAAATCTACACCACTATGAATATAAATTCTTTCCCCGGCCATGCTTTTCCGCTGTTCCTCCTCCCAATCACAGATTCCCTTTCTTGCCTGTCGCGCGCTGATGTACATTGCACATCAAAGTCTAACTTTCCTCAGTTGAAATTGCTTCTTCTTGTACTTTGAAACATTTGAAATAATGAAAAGTTGAAAGGCAGCGTAATATATTTTTCCAGCATTTTTTCCCACACTCCCTTCTATGTGAAATGAGGTAAAGTCCCATGAGGCATTTTGGAGAAATGAGAAATAAATGAATTAAGTCATGATACTTTAGTCAGAAAGTCTCAACACACACATACACAGACAGACAAAATGAATAAATGATACAAAATTTTTCAGTGGTCACTCTCATTTTTATACGACCATCCATGTATCTTCTCCTCTCTCGGTCTCTCCGTTGTTACAGTGGTGTTACCTCAGACTTGTTTGCGCCCTCCTACCCAGGAATCTCTGCCTTCATTATTTAGAGCATGGCATAAATTAAACATTTTCAAGGAGGAACCTCTATAGCAGTCTTCACATCTTAAAAATAGCAATCAAATATTTATGTTTACATCTTCATCTATGTATATTTTAGGAAACGATATAGAGGCTGTCAGCGTGTAAAGAACATACTGGCATCTAACCTTCAAATGCATCCACTATCATTGCCATAAAGGCGTAGGAGAACAATTTTTGGGAATATTATATGCTGTCCTCTGGCTTCCTCTTTCTGATTTTGGTCTCTTGAGAAACAGCTTAATGAGTTGTAAACACAGCACTAACATATTAGCAACGGCCCATGTGTTTGAAAACGTGTAATTACTATACATATCCTGCCTACACAGAGGGACATTAGCATTCATACAAGTTTTGTTTTTGGCCACCTGACGAATGGATGTCCAATATTCACTGTCCTTTTAGCTCTGGTTTGGTCTCCACCAACTCCTGAGGGAGTGGTGCTACTAAATGCACCACTATGTTCACTAGCTAGTTGCTAATGTTGTCTGTCTGCTGATTGATGTGGGGCAGGTAGCTGACGCAGTCAGCATTTTTATGGAAAACAGCTGCCTGCTGGTGGAAAGTAGCTGATGAGCGCAGTAAGACTCAACTAAAACAGCAAAGGTGCAAGCAATAGAACCAAAACAAGGAACTAAGTGTTGTGTGTATGTTTGTATCTGTCCAATGATATCTGAAGTGGGATGAAAACCCCTCGAAAAAGGGATCGATTTTAATTTTGGTCAAATCGTCCCAGTTTAAATACTATGCGTTAGTTGGTTGACAAAGGGTTTAATCCAGAGCTCTTGCAGAGACTGTCAAGGTAGTCTTATCTGATCCTTATGTTCTATATTTGAAAATACATGATTTATTGTCTGTCTTGGTGTTGGTGAATGACTTGAATTGAAATACATCTTATCTAAGTCTAGAATCCCTTGATCTGGACTGATTAAGGTGGGCTTGACAATCATTAATTTGAAAATACCAGGGATGTAATGGGCATCACTTGTGCCAGAGCATTGTTGCCAAGCACACATCAGCTCATTCATACAGCAAATATAAAGGCTTTTTGAGCTGGATACTATTATACACTTACGTCTTTCAGCAGAAAGCAACACACTTCTTCATGAATCCAGACATGCAGATTGAAGTCTCCCATCCAGCAAATTCTGGCCTTTGGAGTAAACTCTGTGTGTTCAAATCAACTCAGTTTGAGTGTACATGTGAGACCGTCAAATTCACTCTAGGACAGAGTTAACGTAACTCCTTTCTAGAAGTTTAACTCTCACCGTGAGTTATTGTGAACTCTTAAGTGTTAAGATTCAACACTTAAAATATGTTTTATTTAACACTTATGGAGTTAATATTACAAAACACTAAAAAGGCTTTAGGAAAAAATGGCTGCAAAAACACACCATAATGTTTAGTACAAATTTTTATTTCACAAATTTGCATACAGTGTGTTCACCAGTCCATGCTGCATACTTACTGGTGTAACAAGTCACATTTTGAATAAAGTGCAAACAAGTGTAAACATACATTACAGCAAACATTCACATTGAAAACACTGCTGCACACTTCTGTTTGTTTGGCTTTATGGTGCCATGCCATCACTGCATGGTGAAGTGCCAGTTTGGTGACATTAAGTCAGAAAAAGAAATATGGATGCAATTAAAATGCACAGCACAGTGGAGTGAATGGTATGTAAGTGTAAAACTGTTATGAAAAATAGAACATAACCATTGACAAGTAACAACCTGCAGAGAAAAAAAAGATCCCTGTCATTCACCACTGGATGCAAAGTGAAAAAAGCAACATTCAAACACAGGATGCCAACAAGAGAGAGGAATGCATTCTAGACTTGAGAACTTTTGATCCTCACGTCAGAATTTCTTTTCAAGCTAGCAGGCTACTTACTTGTATAACAAGTTAAATTACATTTTGAATAAACTAGTGTAAATATGTTTCAAACAGTGACATTTAAAACAAACTGCTAAAAGTGCAGCTATGCAGTTGGAAAATTATGCAGCAATGTTGACAAATTAAATGATACAGCTCCCTGACACAACATAAAATTGTGAATCACACCCATAAGACATTTGGGCATCAAAAGATTTGAAATGTCTTATTCTATCCCTTTCTAGAACAACTATCTTCCTAGGGATTTGTTCACTTACTTTGAAAGCATGGAAATGGTCATGGAAACAAGTTTCATGCTCAATCAAAACAAAAAAAAAAAAAACTTTGCCATCATGCAAAACGATACAGGTTATTTTGCTGAATACTGGATTGTTTGCATCTGTGCCTGTGCAAATGAAAAGATACTCAACGCCGCACTTCACCCAATTTGTCAGTTTCACAGTGGCAAAGCAGATATATCTTCTGTATATTCTGGTGTTTCAAGTAACACAGTTTGACTGGACCACACTCAACTGCTTTTGAAATCATGCATTCCCAATGATAAGCTACTGCAAACTGGTGTTCCTTCGCAGGAGATACTGTCAAATTCTTGAAGTTCTTCACACAGTCTTTGAAAAATTTGTGTTTAGCTTCAAATCTCATAGTCCAGATATGAATGAGTGGTCCAATTTTTCAAATGCACCTTGGATAGTGGACCATGAAATGATGTTTTGGAATCAAACTGTTTGATGGGTACAGTTCTTTGAATAGTTGGTGATGTTCAACAATAAGGTGCTTTAAATACACAGTCATCCCTTTGGTGATGGACTATGAAAACACAATATTTATAATGTTCAGCAACAAGAGCAATAAGCACCAGTGCAAGTCATCTTCTGGTACCAGGTCACCAAATATCAAAGGTATGTTTGTGATCAAACACAGTGTTTGTGATGCATTTAACCCTATTCCATGTCCTCCACCGTCAAGCTTAATGTTTGTTGGCTTGTTTTTCTTTTCCAGATAGCCATATTTAAAAGCATACATCCAATTTAACAAACTTTCTTTAGAGATGAAATGTTCAATCAAATACTCAAATAACAATTTGACCTCACATTGACCAACACCTTCCAAAATATCATGCATTATGTCAACAGCATAATTTTCTGCAATATTGAAATTCTGCAATGTATTAAGTATGCTCTCTCTCTTGATGCCGAATGAAGAGGTTAATGTCAGATCGTCTGCCAAAATAGTATACTGTTGGTCATTCAGAACTCATGATCTTAATGTCAAATGTGGGTGGTCTTCTGAGAAAATTGACTGAGCTGAAGATTTATCAGTTAAGCACAATCTACAGAAATAGTTTGCACTAAATTACTCCAAGAACCCAAGAATGCTACGCATAGCTAAGTTATCACCAGTAACCTGTGCAACAGTGCCACGTACAGAAACCTCGGCGAATGGAACTGTAATCCCAGTAGTCTCTAATATTTTCAAGTCCTTTACTAAGGGTTGCAGTATCTCATCAGTTCCATGTTTCTTAGCATCTTGTGCGTGAAACAATGATACCAGAAGGATGTTCATTAAGGCAGAATTCACCTTGGGGGGAAGATTTCTAAGGATGAAGTAAAAGCAGCCAACTTTATGTATGCCTTTTTTTGAACCTAGAGGATTCGCACACTCAAAGTCATCATAGTATAATTGGATTTGGAGGGCAAACTTATTACTCGAAAACAAAGGATGACTTTTGAAGTAGCTTCCATCACAGAAGTCCTCATATTTGTCACTCTGAGTACATATTTGCATCAACTCACAAATATTTTCATTCTTGAAAATGAACTGGACTGTTTTCAGTATGGGAATATATATGAACTTGTCACTGGTTGGAACTTACTCATAGGTTCCAGTTTTGCTATTTCATCTGGTGTCATAACTTACTCCTAGGTGTAGTTCAACTGGCTGTACTATATCCCATTTTTCCCTGAAATATTTCTTCCATTTGCTATCAGAATTCACTGGCTAAAAGGATTGTCCATGTTTTCAAACAACTCTTCTACAGCTGATCTGGAAGAATTGTCAGCTGGGAGTAAGTTCAATACTTGCTCCTGAATATTAGACTGCAAATTACCCACAATTTCCTCTAAATTTTCAATTGTAGAAAGAACGACAGTATTTGGTACACCGCTTCCCAACAGTTAGGCTATAATGGAGGCACACATATCTTGGCTGCAAGTTGACACTGAAGGGCCCACTTCAACATTTTGGCACTGAGAAGAAGTAGAGGACGTTTCATCATTTAGAATTATGGTGCTGTTGGGTGTCAGGGTCAGAAGGGGTCTCGTGAGGCACATATGTGTTGTCAGTAGCATGTATCTTAATTGGATGTCTTCTAAATCCAGAATAACTTGAGAATTGCAAGCAACATCCCATTTGACCACATCTTAGAATTAAATTTTTCCCAGGATACATTCCATGAATTAGTTTGAGGTGCCTGAACAAAAGTAAAGCTATACCAAAGGATGATGCACAAAGGAAACGCCCCAACATTTTTGCTGTATGAGGTAATTACTGCTTGTTCAACAGATTATTTCTCAACTCTTTGACTTTTGGAGTTTCTTCTGTTGTGCCTATATCAATGTTATACATAGTACTCTGCAAAAATGTGTACAGACTGGACGAAGCATCACCAAACTTAACACTGAAAACAAAGTGGGACTTGAATAGCTCATCAAATGCGCCCAAGGATGTAGATGACTGACAAGGAAGAAGCTTTCTATCCAGCACTATAAAGAAGCTCATAGCCTAGTCCTTTGAAGTCCCTGTGGCCAGAAGATATGGCTGGGGGTTTTCCTTCAATGGCCTCAAGGTGATCCTCCAGGCTCTGGCAAGACTGAAACACAAAGAAAAGCATCTTCATATGAGCTAGGGCTGCTTGATTATGCCAAAAAAGTCTAAGCACGATTATTTTGATTGATATTGACATCACAATTATTTAACACGATTTACTCATTGACATTGGGATCATCATGCATTTATTTAACTTTAAAAAAAAAAAAATCAAAACTCTTTGAAAAACAAACAAATACATGAAAATAGGTCAAATTCATAATAAAATTAATGAAAATGAGAAATAAATAACTAAAATAAATAATGTATTAAAAAATAATAAATGCACTGTCACGATCTGCTGCAAAAATATTCAGCATATTGGTAAACTATTGTACATCTCTATATGTCAGTCATTCAGTCAGGTAAGAAAGGCACAAAATCAAAATTTGCTAACTGATGCCACATCATGTCATGTCTGTGATGTGGAGCCTCTCCCGGTGTGAAAACAAAGGTGAAGCTTAACATTCCACAGTCAGTAACGTGGATTTGCAGACAGTAACTCGTAGTCGACATTAATGGTAGATGACTTTGACATTATTTTGTGGTATTTAAGTAACGTTAGTGGAATCAGATAATTTAACTGTGTCACATTTCTTCAGTGCATAGAATTAAACGCACCACAATTTGTTTTACCTTTACTGTTGACCAGTAGCTCTCTTTCTGTCGTCTACCAAGGAAAGTCTGAACAGAAACGGTGAAACACGCTGGCTCTCTGTAACCGACTGAGCTTTAACTATAGCATCACAGCTGTTTGGTCTTTGGAGGAGGGGCGGAGCTCCCCGCTGCAAGGGAAAGGGATGCGCTGGATTTACAACACAATACAAAGCGAGAGCAACATTGCTAAACACAATAATTGTTTAGTCTCGATTATGTTGTTTTTTTGATCATGGAAAGCCAAAATTGTAATCGAAAATATAATTCAATTAATCGCCCAGCCCTAATATAAGGAGTTGTGAGTTGTGGAGTAGGTTTGTATAACCTTGACAAACGTTGTGAAATTTCACCAGATGATCGGTTGCCTCTTCAACACTAATCTTCTTGGGCCGCTTCCTACCAGCTGGTTGTGGAGTTAGAGGATGGAGCAACACAAGAAGAGAAGCCATGTCACTGCCCCAATCTGCATACAGTGTAAATAACACAGTTTACTTAAGAATGCCTTGTTGAGGATGTTACCTCTGTCTTCTGCTATTCAACTAAACTCTGAAACCTCACTGCTCACTGCGTGGAACAGTCATTACAAAGTTGTGCTTATCTAGAATGTTTCCCATTGATAGATAGCGATAAAATCAAAAGTCTTGAGTTTGAATATTTCAGAGTAGAAACATCATAGAGGTTCAATGAAAACCTGCAACATGATAAACAGCATACAGCATGTAGATGATACTGTCAGACAGAATTGTCAAACTGTGTTAAAGTCCAGCTGAACTCATAACTTAGTCATCCTTTTTGTAGTAAAAAAAAAAAAAAACATGTTATCTGAATTATTAATAGTTCTCTGTAAATAAAATGCCAATTGGCATCCGCCTAAGAACTCTCAGCTGCTGTATCCTTCCTATAGTGACATTCACCTGCAAGAGAAAATAGAATCAGTGCAGCAGAGATCCTCACAGGAATATATAATAATATGCATATCAAACAAGGCAAAGTTAACCGATTAAGAAGTGCTACCAAAAGTGAAAACAAAACATACACTAGAGACATAACAACATTTAGTTAGAACTAGAAAACTGGAGGGAAAAAGAAGCAGATGTAGACAGAATAAAAATGATAGATGGACTAACATCATGGAAACCAGTGATTCCATGAATAAGAAACCGTGATGGATGGACGGATGGACATGATCGTTCACGCTGAAAGGCATGGCACTTTATCAATCATTAAAAAGAAGAATGGGGAAATATCAGACATGCTCCTTTTCATCTGCAAGCGGTTGAGATTTTTTGACAATTCATTACTACACTAATGAAGTATGACTGTTAAATACTGTAATATTACCTGGTTCGTCAGCAGGGTCAGATTCTTTATTCAGGGCAGATTTCAGCTGTTTTTTCAGGAAATGCGTCTCTCTCAGGGTCCAAGTTTTTGATGGATCTAGTGCATATACGCTGATTATACACAAAAGATCAACAAACCAAAATTTAACTGCCATCATTATTTCACACTACGGCTACAATGCAAACTCACATATCCCTTTTTTGAGTAAGGGCCCTTCAAAGACAGGAAAAACGACACAACCCCAAGGGCATGAAATTCCTTTGTCACTTTACTTACAGCTCTGCTGCAAAAGCAAAAGTATTGTTTATGATAAGATTCTTGATTCGTCTATAATTGAGAATTTCATGTCATTGACATCAAGCCTCTTACCCTTCCTTTCCATACATGTGAGCTACAACGATGTTCATTAATCGCCTGGTGGAATCTTTCAAACTCCCAGTCTCTTCATACTCTTTGATCACAGTCATCCCTGCCGGCTTAGAGAAAAGAATCTGCTCCGTTGTCTAAACACAATTGATACAAATTTGACTAGCATGTTCCTCCAAACTTCTGGAAGGAGTGCTAATCAGTGAAATCATCGTCCAAGACACATGGTGTCTAATCAATACTCTATATTGATAATATTTGGAATTTTGTTATAAATATGCTGCTGGGTGCTGTGACACTCTCATGGGGTAAGCTGTGATAGCTTCACCACTATTTGGTAACAGTTTAAATCATAGTTGTGGAAAATCCATCTTCAGTCTGTGCTCTTCTTAAGTCTATAGTACTGAATTGATACTGAGAGATAAAAGTAAGATCGATGTTGTAGAACATTTTAAATGTGTGTGTTTACACAGAAACTTCACCTCGTGAAACTATGAAGATATCTTGTAAAATCATTGGATCATGAGAAAAGACTTTTTGTGCACCAGCAAAATGTAGCAAAGGTTTACTTTACCTAAATCACAACATTCCCCATTAGCAATTTTGTATTTCATTATGAATATTTACAATAACCCTGCCTACCACAATTTGTGAGTGTCACAATTTCTGTGAGGTCTGAGCAGTCAGCCAAGTTCTTAGATGACTCTGCTAGAGGGATGTCTGAACATGACACAGGAGAGTTAAAACAACATTTTTTGATTGTTTTGTTATCCGCTAGTTCAGTATATCAGAGCAACATTAATATTGTGTCAAAACACAAATCTCTCAAAACATCTGCACAAAAAAAAATTATAAAACTTATAAAAAAATGTGTAATGTCTTTACCATAATCTGTGTAGATTACAAGACACACTTCTTTGACTGTTGCAAGTTCTGAAAAGGCGTCCTCATCCACCTCTATGTCTGCTCGTCTGTGACTTTTAGCGCTGTATCTTCTGGTATGAGAAACTTCTGCCGCACTAAAGCATAACAATAAACACTTCATTAACACATTATTGTTACTTCCCGTTCAATGATTTAGTACAAAACATATACCACCTACCTGCACTGATAAAGTCTGAGAAGCTGACTTCTTCCAGTTTAACATATTTCTTTGTCCCTCTGCGTTTTACCTTTATCAGCATCTTAACTAGCTAGGAAACCAGATAACGTTCATTAATAAAAGCAACAAGTGGACTGTCACTGTAACAAAATAGTCTTTGTGGTAGCTGTCATTGAATGTATAGTAGGGGTGTTCGACACGCATGTGAACCGTGGATCAATTGCAAAGTATAACCATCATAGTGTGAAACAGTTTTACTGCTGACTGGTTTAAAAGTAGTATAACTTGGAAACTGGGCATGCTTGTCAGAATAGAACTAGATCACAAGGTTGTGATGTTTATTACAACTTCAGCGATATGCTGCCTTACCTTTGACACACAGCTGTGCTCAGAGCAGAGTCGGTTCACCTGTCTGTGGCATGACGGCAGCCTACAGTGTTGCTTTCACTCCTGACATGTAACCAATCAGAGGAGCAGGATGTTGAATGAGTTGTGGCTGCATCAGCGCTGAAGTAGCACTTTTTGATGATTTAAGGTTTATTGCCATTTTTCAATTTTTAACCTACAAAACACTCAGCACTAGACAGTTTTTAAAACAACAATATTCATTCATTCATCTTCTATACCCCTGATTATCCCTTTCGGGGTGGGGGGGGCTGGAGCCTATCCCAGCTGTCAACGGGCAAGAGGCAGGGTACACCCTGAGCCGGTCGCCAGCCGACTGCAGGGCAACACACACACAACCATTCACTCTCACATTCACACCTAGGGACAATTTAGAGTCACCAATTAACCTAATGAGCATGTTTTTGGTCTGTGGGAGGAAGCCGGAGTGCCCGGAGAGAACCCACGCATGCACGGGAAGAACATGCAAACTTCACACAGAAAGGCCCCGCCTGACCCGGGAATCAAACCGGCAACCTTCTTGCTGTGAGGCACGCGCACTACCTGCTGCGCCACCGTGCCGCCCTAAAACAACAATATAATATAAATAATTATAACAGATATAAAAGGAAAAAAATAGACAAATAAATATTATATGATCTGATTCCTGACTCAAAACCGTGATATCCGGACCATGAGTTTTGTGATCCATGACGCCACAAATGTATAGCATATTGACATGTCTCTCAACAACAAAGACAGTCGGGTTGCTGTCTGTCATCTAAACCAAAATTGTAGGAAAATGTACAATTTACTTTACCTTGTCGACATTCCTTCAATGCAGGTCCCATCTTAATCTAAAGTAAACTACGCATTGTTACGATTTGTGGCGAGCCAAAACCAAGGAGGGAACCCAAAAGTGCAGACTTGAAAAAAAGATGTTGAGCAACCAAAAATCCACCAGTTCAAAACTTCAAACACACAAAAGGTAGGGCCAGCAAAACCAACAATCCAAAAACAAGGACTAGGCCAGAATACTCACAGTTCAAAATCCCAAAACCAAAAGCGAAACTAGAAAAACCCACAAACTAACAACCAAAAAGGAAAACCAGGACTAGGCCAGAATACTCACAGTAGTAACGGGGAACAAGAAAACCACACGCAAGGGGAATGATCCCACAAAGACAAAAAGAAACACCGAGACTTAAATAGAGGGGAACTAAACAGACACAGGTGGACACAATCACAGTCACACAGGTGGGAAACATACAGAAAGTACAGTAAATGTAACACACAAGGTAAGGCTACCAAAATAAAACAGGAACAAGACTACCAAAATAAAACAGGATCCTAAAACACATGAATATATGATAATATAATATGATAATATGTTGATAGAATAAGAAACACCGCTAGCTAACGTTAACTGACTTATAATACACATGTGCGTCTAGTGAGATACAAGAAGCCATTGAGTTAAATTCAGCATGGTCGCCAGTTAGGGGCCAACCTTAACTTCAGCAGCTAACTTAGTTCATCCGAGCATTACACTGACAGAAAGTCCATCACAGCCTAACAAAGTCTGAGAAGTAAAACAGCACTTTTACCTGTCGCTCGACGACGTCCAAATGGGAACTGGTGGACACGGCAACAAATTTGTAGCCTAACACTTAATGTTAAGCGCGCACGCACACACACGCACATACACACACACATACGAGGGAGTAAAATGCAAGACGCCTTCGAGTTGTTATAGGTTTCACAGAAATTCTGTTGCTAGCATCAACCTCAGAAGCTAGTTAGCAAGTTCATAGTAGCAAAAAGAAAAGTACGTTAATGGTACAAATGTATTACTGGCAGATAGGCGATCACAGTCTAACCTAACGTTTAAGAAGTAAGTAAGTAAGACAGCACTTTTACCTGACGCAAAGTCCAAGACTAAACTGGTGGGCGTGGCAACAAAACTGTAGACGACTCAACACCTGAGAAGTGTTAAATCCAGCCCCTCAACACCCAGAGAATGAACACCGAAATGTTACACCAGCAAAGAGTATCCCCAACTCAAACTGTAGTTTAACTTAGAAAATAAACTCCAAAAATCTTACTCTTTCACACTTTTTTGTCTAACTCCAGATTATTCCACTCCAGAAATTTGCTGTGCAGCCACATGATGTACATTGCAGCAACAAAATTACTCCATAAAATGACTACAATGCCGGTAAACAGTGTTTGACATTAACAGTTGTCCAGCCTCAGTGGTATGAGACTGAGCTCTGTTATTTGAAGATTGGTGTGACAGACATGAGGGTCGTTATCGATCTTCAAATCTCACTTTAAAAAATGATAATCATATTTCCCTGCCCTGCTCTTTTAAAACAACTTCATCACTTGTATTCAAAGGGTTATGTACACACATACACAGTCTGATGAAGACAGAGCTGAGTGGTGCTGGAGGTGTTAAAGTCCAACAAAAAAAGACACAGTGACTCATCCAAAAGTGGAAAGTAATCTTTACTTCCACATACAACAACAAACACAGTCAATCAAGGCCCTGCAGGTCTCCTATTTAGCCTCAATTTGCGCTTGTAGATGGTTACCTTTAGTGACTGTAATCACGGATTAATTTAGCTTTTGCTGTGGGACCGTCTAAAAACTGTCTTATGATAATCAACAACAATTACAGTGAATTTAAGAGTCAAGTGTGAATGAAAATAATATTTCATCAGTTACCTTGTGTTATGTTGTGAATACTCACAGTATTCACAGCCAGTTGTGAACGGGCAGAATCCACCCCTAAGTGTGTGTGTGTATGTGCATGTGTGTGTGTTGGGTGTGGACAACAAGGGCTCTCACTGCCTCCACACACACACACACACACACATAGACACACACTCAGTACAGTCTGTCTGCCTGGCCCTATCTCTCTCACAGCTCTCACCCAGCGAGCACCTGCTTGTGTCTCTGATTCACACACACACACACACACACACACACACACACACACACACACACACACACACACACACACTAGTCCAGCAGAGGTAGCATCTCACTGTCACATTTTCACACAGCAAATCAAAATGTGAGCTTATTGCTCGCCCTCAGCATCAAACATATGGAATAAAAATGCTCAGATAAGTCAAAAGCCACAGAGGGCTTAAATGCAGGCAGCATCACAGTATGTAATCTATAGATGCAGATACTTTCCACTGTATGAAGAAGTAATTTACAATAAGTAGACCACTGTGGTGTTGCAGAAACACCCATAATGCAGTGTTCACAGGCAGCAAAGTGTGTTTTCACTGCAATTATTTCAGCACATTTTCACACACTTTAATGCTGTTTTTCTTATGTGGTTACTAAATAATAGTTCAGCTTTAGACATGCTGGCTTTGATGTTCTGTAGAGCCTAAATATATTTTTTGATGTACTTCATCACTCCCATGGAGCCTCTGTTGTTTACGTTTGCAGCCAGCTTATGAGAGGCGGGGATGAAGTCAAACTGACTGTCCACAAGCACAAACAGCGCGACGCTCAGATCAATATATGATTTATAAGCAGTCAGAGTTCTGCATCCCTGTGGAACATGCAGCGCTGCCAGTCAAGTCCAGATTGCATCTCTATAGGAATGAGTTAATATTTGATGATGATATTAAAAGCTCTGTTGAGATGGTGGCTGTTAGAGTCAGCATTGTGGTGAGTGCTGATTTAAGCATTTTACACATTATCATACAAGCTGAGAACACTCAACATAGTAAGTGATGTGAATGTATATGTAAAGGTAGTGATGAGTGCAGTGGCTGCTGAAGAAAAACTCTCTTCATCTCCTCCAAGATATGAGTGAATTAATGCAGAGACAATCCAAAGGTTTGTGAGATCTGAAAGTCCAACATGTATGCATTTTATTTTGAAAGAGACACAATCTAAAAGGGACATTAGGGCCTACTCTTACCTGATCCCAGCGGACCATACAAACACTGGCAGCATGATGCCACCAATTAGCAACACGTTGGCACGTTTGGCACTTTGCATCTTCATCAAAAAACATGTTTTTCGCTTTCAGAGTTGACAGGCACAGTGCACTTCAATCCCCTGGGGTATCAGACATATTGACACTTGACACCCATGTCGGGTCTCAGATATGAGGAGCCAGATGGAATCATGACCACACCTCTGACTTATCATTAAAATGTTGAAGATCTAAGATTCATTCATGTATACATGGCTGTGATCATCTGTCTAGATTCCTCTGGAATATATTTTTGAACATATGAACAGCTCATAAGAAATGTAGTTAAACCTATTTCCCCTGCTTTGCTTCAAAATGCACCACAAGGACAAACTTGCACGATTTCTATTTCATCTTTAACTAGATGTCAACACTCACAGCTGACTGAGTCACCAAAAACAAAGAGTTGTGTGAAACCCAGAACATTCTAAATGTACCTTCTCCTTCTTTGTCTCTTTACAGAGGGAGAGATTGCGGAACATTGAGAGGATCTGCAACCTGCTGAGGAAGGTAAGGGACAAATCACATCTTGTTTGTGCCATTCAGGTTGTGAATATGACCTTTAACTGGTTTGTAATCACTGATGTTGTAAGAATATGTTACTAAAGTATTAAACACATTCTGGCCCATGAATCTGTCATACATGCAACCATAAAGACATATTTATATCCTCTAAATGTTGTCATCTCACCCCTCGCAGCATTTTTCACAATCACAATCACGTTTTTTTAAAAATGCAAGCCTTCTGCTTGAGAATTTAGTGCTGGATTTTGAAATGTGAGTTTATAGAACTGCATATTAGTATTCTGCAGGTCTAGTTACATTAGTTAAGTTTTTGATTAATTTTTGATTTGCACAGTGATGCTTCTTTTGTCTTCTTGCCTCATGTTGAACTGACATCAAATGGTAGACAGAGATTGAGAGGTTCTATGCTGTGCTCTGCAGCCATGCTGAGTGTGTGTGTGTGTGTGTGTGTGCGCGCGTGCGTGCGTGCTTGCGTGTGTGTGTGTGTGTGTGTGTGTGCAGACAATTTGCCTTGAGGACTCAGATGAGAAGAGGCCTCCTCCCAGCTTCCATGTGACATCTGTTTCTCCCTCCACCTCTCTGAAACTCACACTGTGTGTGCACGCCTCATGCATGTGTGCATGCAAGTGTGTGTGTGTTTGTATGTGCGAGTCTGTTTATGCTGGAGGTTCATCAGTTGAACAGCTGATCTTGGTTATCAATGTTGTTAACTGGAGCCCTTAGGCCCTCTACTGGCCCCTAGGGAGGACGTCCTCCCTGCAGTGCTTATGTAGAGACAAATACACACATGCATGAACACACAAACACAAAAAGCAGCATACAGTACATGCACACACACATCCAGATGCAGTGGCGTTGCAGCTGTGACCTACTGTGCAGGGCTCACTGGAGCTGCAGACATGATGCCACAATGTCACCAAGCAGCAGCCTGAAGTAGACTACCACCCAATCACATTACTGTATGTCATTCCAATCAATATTTGTTTCAATGAAAAACCTGAAATATTCAAAACCTGTGATGAAATCAATACATCATCAAAATTTTAGCAGCTACAAGCAATAAAAAGTGGATTGATTTTCATTGAGACTCAGAGTTGTAATCTCAGTTTCTCCATGTACATTAGCTGCAATATTATCAGTTAGAAATTAGAAAAACAATCTCATCCTCAGGAGTCTGACATAACAGTAGCAGTTTTGTGTTCATGTGCTATTTTTCCAAAAGGCCCAGCATTGTGCAGTATCATAACCCAGCTTGGGAGCCCTCAGCCATGCTGTGTTGTCAAGGTTTTGCCATCTTTAGTTTTATAGAACCTGTGTAATTAAAGCCAGTCAGACTCCGGACAGATTAAGCACGATTTTAACGGCTCAGTGGTCGTCCCGATTAATTTTGGAATGAGGCATAATTTCAGTCACCTGGGTCGTGGTTTGATATTAAGTTTTAGGTAATCACAGTGCCTGATTAATTACCTGAATGGTCAAAGATCTAGGTCTCAGAGAATCACAGATCCGAAATTATGGTTTTGCAGTTTGAGTAGTTCTACAGTCTGATTGTCCACAAACTGTAGTTCACTGAACTGAACTTCGCTGCAGACAGCTACATTGTTATGAATACTGTTCTATGCAAGCATAGTGGCATTATTTAACACTTTTTAAAAACATTTTGAATATTGCAAGGCAAAAAGAAGAACCCAATGTGAGGTGGCTAAATTCACCTGAGAAAAAACACTTTATCCTGTCAATAAAATAACCAGATGTGATTGCTGTTGGCTAATCCAAAATAAATAAATGGAATGGCTGAGAAATCAATGTACTGAATCACATTGATGAAAAAAATCTTATAAATCCTGCTCATTGATTTGCAGCACTGCCCTCAAATGCCTCATACAACCACAGACGTCTACCTCAAGAAGTGGTATAACAAAATAGGCAAATAGCAAAACAAATGTCTGTCATACTCACGGTATAATATGTCGTCATATTGTGTAACCTTTCTCCAATGTATGAGGTGATTATCTAGTGGTTCAAGAACTAAAGCAAAGACAAGTGGGAAGAGAGAACATCCCTGCCAAGTACCTCAAGTGACAATTTCCTTTTTCATATATCTAGTCAAATTCCGACATCTTTTCACAGTGTGTGAACTTCACACACAATTTCTGAGCTATATTTCGACTCTGCTGCACACTGCGCCTGTCAGCGTGGACGCCTGAGGTCCTGATGCAGGAGGATCTGCTGCATTGTGAAGGGTTTTTCCTTCTTTCTCTACAGCTTTTCTTTCCCCTACTAAAACTATTCAGCTCACGCCAACTGGCACAGTCACAGCCCGGTGGTCCTGATTGATTTGGTTAAAAGCTTTGGCTGTGTTTCTTTATGTTGGCATACCTATTTGATAGTTTCCACTACGGACATACATACACATCCAGGCCGATGGGCAGGTGCCATTTTTGTTCTCAATAGAGTGTGTTGTGTTCTGATGGGTTTTGGGCATCTGAAAACCCATGCAGATGACAATAGCTTGAGGGGATGTATTGTGTTTTGTACTCTCAACTGTGTGTGTCTGTGTGTTATTCATTAGATATGCAGTCTTGTGGCTTGAAGCAGTGAGCCGGCGCGTTGTCACAGCAACTGAGCAAACCTGAGTGTACTCATTAGTGCTCTTCCTTCTTTTATTTTTGGGCCTGTTTTGCCCCTCTTTCTTTCTCTTTCTCTCCTCCTCTTTTTCAACACCCCTCTCCCTGTCCCTGTCCCCTTTCTCTGTCTTCCTCTTCTCTCCATCCCTCCTCTTTTCCACCTTTGTAAGTGTAGTAAGTGATGGAGGATGGCAGCACATTATATATTCTGCTTATTATTAGGCTAAGGCGATAGCCTTGGAGCTGTCATGTCTTCAAAACTCAACTTTGACTGCATTCCACCTGTGTCATCAGGTGATTATCAAATCACCTGATGACACAGCGACTTTTACAATGATGTCCTTGCGGAAAACAATCTTCACAATTTGTCACAGAAAGAAGGAAGCAGACACTGAAGCAGTAAGAAGACAAACCTACAGTTTCACGTGGTTGTCTGCTTGATGTTTTGGTTGAGGCTTTTAATCATAAACCTCCTTTTGGGGAAATCTCAAACTGTTGTGGCTGATAGTGCTACACAAGAATCAAACCCTCTAACCATCAGCACAGGGTGCATCAATTATTTGCCCATTACTATTTACATTATGTGTAAATGACTTCATTATTCCCTTAATCAATGATTTAATGTCTATTTTTATGCAGATGACACAACTTTGTATGTGCCGGGTTCCACTCCAACTCAGGCTCTTGATGTCCTCTTGTTTTAATCATAGACCTGTTTTAAATGCAGGTTAGTCAAGATACATTGGATTATCTACATTCACCCATGTCTCTGACTATCTGGTAATTAAAGCTTTAAATGGTACCTTCACTCATTGGACACTGTATTATATCCTCCTGTATACTCAAATGCAATCAATACAACGCCCTGTCATGAATTCCACTTTCACAAAGCTATACATTTTCAGGTCTGGTTTACACTACCTACACTTTTGTTTGGACTGTTTGCTGACTGTACTTCATTATGACGAGACACAAAAATATAAAGTTATACAAAATACAATATACAATATACAAAATATGACGAGTGCATCAAGGAAAACACAAGACAGAACTGCACCAGCTCTTTCTGAGTAAGAACTCTTGTGTAATTGGTCTCCCCCTCATCCGAACTGGACAAGTCTGATTTTAACGTATTCATGGCTTGCAGAAATTTTCAGTGCCAACCTTCTGCCGACTGGGCTGTTCACTGCCACTCCTTGAGAAAAATGCTCGGACTGCCCACTATATGTCAACATTCAAAAGCCAACCAGTGGCACAACCTGAGGTTTGGAAAGGTTGAATTTTCTGCAGATGTCCTCTGATGGTCAAGAGTGACAGGATAACAGCAACCAATCACTGTGATTTCCTTGTTAAGGAAGCACAGTTTGTTTTTCCAACTACATTGTCCAAAATAACTTTGAAAAAAGAGGGAAAAGCAGATCATCGCAGTCCCTGATTCTCTACAGGATAACAAGCTACCAGGACTTGCATAAGAAAAACATAGAATGCATTTCTTGGGAAATGAACTGCTTACTTGCATGCCTGCTTAGTGGCAATGGCATAAAATAACTGCCCAGTCAGAGCTGAGTAAGTAAACTACATGCCCATGTATACACACCCGCAAGCTTCAGGCTCATGTCAGCCCTGCCACTTTGCTTTACTTTATGGTGAACAGGGGGAAACAGAGGACTGTGGCTGTTGCATGGCTGGTGCAGATGAGGAGAAAATCTGTTGTCAGCTCTTTAACATTTTAGCAGTGTTTTGCATGTTCTGTTTTCCATGTGAATGAACAGATCATGACTGCTGCATGTTTGTCCGCTCAGGGACGAGTGACTGTGGCAGTTTCCGCCTACAGTGCCATCACATGCATACTGTCTGTGCAAAAACCTCCAAACACCTCATGCATATAACACACATAATTGCAACATGAAGGCTTTTATGAAGTCCCTTCAAACACAGTCATGCTCAATACAATGTAAGATAATTGATGGTTTGCATTGTCTACATGCCACATGTAGACTACTAGTTGGTTTAATGTATCTGTGAAAAAGCGTCAGTGTCCCTGTTTTCTGATCCCATGAGCAACATGTTCTTATTAGCATCTTCTGAATTTATTGCCAGAGGCACCTGACCATCAGAATCAATCAGTCAGCAGAGTAACAGAGGAGTGATGGCACTTTTCACTGCAGAGCGCTGTAAGGTTGAAGTTAAGTCCACTGGGACGCTGTGTGTCTGAACAAAGCTCCTCTGGCTGCTGCACACAAAGACTGAAACTTAGAGGAAGTCATTAAGAAAACTGAGCTGATGACAGCATAATTGAATTGACTGCACTCAAGTATGAACCTTGTTTTGATAAAGAAATGAATGATTTGAGTAAAACACTTGATTTGGTTAAGGCAGAAGAACAAAGTGAAAAAGTTGGCTTCATCTGATAAACATCTGTAATGTTCATTCAACTCAAGTTGCTTTTATCGATAAAAGGCACTAGTGTGAGCCTTTATGATGCAAAGAAAGGCTTTGAATTCCCTTTGCCCTCAGTGATGACCTCATGCTGGACTAGTATTCATAACTCAAAGTAGAACCAACAAAACCATCTTACATTTTTCAACAATCCTGCCCCTTTTGCCCAGTGAAACAGCCTCTCTCTCTTAACCGACTCATAAGTGATTGCTCACTGAGCATAGCCACAGTTGAAAGCAGTGAACTAGGTGAAAAGGACATCAAGAAACCACTCGTGAAGAGCACAACAGGGTTACAGGCAGTGAGGAATCAGCACTGCAGAGAGTTCACTTAAATGAACTGTGACCTGAAAGGGGTGGGAAATCATGCTGTGGTAAGCACTAACACCTGACATCTGTTGTCATTTCATGGATGTAAATTGCTGAAATAAAACTTGGCTCAGACGCAGCTCCAGGGGTAATCTTTTTAATTTTTTAACCTGAACAACAACAATGGAATGAAGCAGTAAACTGTGTGAGTTGACATCATAATATAAGCAGATTGGTGTTTGCCACATTCAGTCTGGCTGTGTCCTCACTGTGTTAAGTCCTGGCCCAAATGTGCGTCCTTAGTTTTTGACCTCCTTTTTTTGTATCTTGTGTACATGCACAAGGACAAATAGTCATGCACAAGCGTATACACCTTCCAGTCCGTGGTTTCCATTCATGAACACCTGTTGACTGTAGTGCTCTAAGAAACAGCAATAAGCCAGCAAAAGGCCCAAAAGCAGACATGTAAATGATTCAGGCCTCAAAATACTCAAAAACTTGGGTTTGCAGATTATTTATGAGGAAGGAAATTCAGTCAGCACGTTTGTTGGACCTCAAGGACACGCACAAAGGCAAGAAACAGTAAATGTAAACAGGGCCGGCGATTGCTATAGGCGATCTAGGCGATTGCCTAGGGCGACAAATGTGTTGGGGGCGCCCTCTAGTGTCGCCCTTGCTTTTTGTTGCCCTTAACTATTACTCGTGGAATTAGAACGACAAGCGAAATAAAACATGTTTATTAAACATGACTATCATAGGGCACCCCTTAGCCGCACAATTACTTGTCAATGTGATTATTAGATTGAATTGATGAATTTGTCGATCATTCCTAAGGGGGGGCGAGGGTAGTTCACGTGCGCGCTCTAGTTGCATTGCGTTACTTTAGGCAAGCAGTCTAAGCCCTCTGGTGCACAGGGTTGAAAACGGAAAAAGGAAGAAGATAAAAAAGAAAGCCAAATATAGAGGTAAGTCTTCTCATCTCAGCCATTAAAGTGTCAAACGAAATAAAGTTAGTATTGTGCATCACCTAATATTGGATGTTTCATTGCTGTCACTAAGCTATGGCTAGCTAACGACTGTTACTTTGCTAGCATGCCACGTATAGTTAGCAAACATAACTTCACTGATAACCTACGTAGATGTAAATCTCAAGTATCTGGATAACATATGCTTTGAATAGTGCAGGTTGTCAGAGAGGTTGCACTGTAACGTTCATTTTAATTATCTCTTACACATAGGATGTTTCAGATAGAACATGAACTCTATTTTTGCAAGCTTAAGCAGGCTACTGCGTCTGAGTTTAGCCATGGCTCTGGCCAGTGGACTCCTTAGCTTATTCCACAACTTCCACAATCCACAAAAAATCGTAGCCTATATCGCCAGCTAATGTGCTGTCAGTAATATCTCCAGTGCTTCAACCCCTTCTTTCATTTTGCATTTTGCGCCGCCTTCTGGTTTCAAAAACCCTCAGAATAGTTGTGAAAAGTAGGCTACAGTCTCTACATTCATTATAGTTAAAAGGCATTCTGTTTTACTAATATACTTATATGTTTTTTGTTTTTGTTTTTTTTAATTGGCCAGATGCACTCAGGCAATATTTGCAAAGGCCGGCACCTGGTAGAGAAAGGACACCAGATCCTTCATGTTCGCCTCCCTCTGAACTTTGTAAGTACAACTAGTACTATTGTTGCTGTTTTTGTTATTGTTATTATTATTAGCAATTATTATTTTTATAATCACATTAACACTACGAATGTTAAGCAGTAGTATTATTTCACCTTGTAACAGCTTAATAATAATAATAGTAGTGGTGGTAGTAATTGTAATTTATCTACCACAAGTTATATGGTCAGATGTATTTGTACAATGTAACTATGTGATAGGATGATAGAAATTACCAAATGTAATTGTGTAGTTTATGGGTTAGGGAGTTGTAGTTTATGTTAATTAGTTAATAGTTAATCCAATTTGTTCAATATCTGTTACATGTTTGCCTTGTAGCATTTTTGTATGTGCAATTTATTAGATTTGATTCTTCAAGTCATAATTTGCTTCTTGAAGTGTTGGAGTGACTATAAGACCTTTTTTTTTTTTTTTGCTTCATCCATTGTTTGAGTCATTATTTGTTAAATATCCTTGAACATTCTCTGTAGCATTTTTGTATGTGCAATTTATTAAAGTGTATCAGTCAAGACATAATTTACCTGCTGAAGGGTTAGAGTGACTATAAGAATATTTTTGTTGGTGTAGTTTCTGGAGTTCATCCATTCTTTGAGTTTACATTTGTGAAATATTTTCGAGTTTATATCCTTTATAATTTTGTATACAAGTCTTTAGAGGTGACCCTTTTCAGTCATAATTTGCTTGTTTTTTCAGTGTCCTTAAAAGCACTTTTATTTCCATAGTTGATAGAATTAATTTCATGTTAAATATCCTTTAATTTCTGAGCACCTTTAGACTTTATGGAGGTCATTTATGCTTTGAAACAAACTTCGAGTGTGAAATAATAAAAAAGTAAATGTTCTGAAACTATTCTGCTGTTTGTTGTCCATGCATCACGTATTGTTTTGTTGGGGGGGGGGGGGGCTAACTCAGTCTCACCTAGGGCAGCCAAAGGGCTAGAGCCAGCCCTGAATGTAAACATCACAGGACACATTTAAAGGTACCTTGTGCAGCTTTTGACCTCTGGTAGCACTATGGATTTTTTTCTATGAGTGGATCCATGTTTTGTTTGCCTCATGTACATGCACAAGGTCACAGGTGTACCTGCAAACACACGTCAGTGACACGACACACAACTGTGCCACACTGAGTAGATCAGTGAGGCTTTCTGAGTATTGCATGTCAAGGACATTCTGTTGTATCAGAAGATGAAATAAAATGTAGAGCTGCATACTGTGTGCATGCTTATCATGAAATGTATTTGGCATCACTGAGGTAACACACAGAGGTAAAACATGCAAACTTGTGTTACCTTTCTTAAAGATTCCTGTGATTGCGAGGCAGGTGCATGAGCATCAAATGAGTGTAATTACTGTTCAGTTAAGCTACAGTAATACGGCTGCCTACACTGTCTATATGTTAATGAAATACATTGACATGATCATCAGCCAAAACCTCATGTCAAGCCATAATATAAAATCCATTTGTGTATATAATGTAATATCTGCTGTCAGTTTCTTGAATAATATTAAATAAATGTAGTGCAGCTTATCATCATAGGATAAATCTATTGGAATGGTTAAGATTTGAGATTTTTTGTCTTAATCAAGGACAGAGGTAATGGCTTAAGTCTGTGCTATTTAAGGTTGGTCAGAGCCAATATTTAATCAGCTTTCAGCAGCTTAAGCTTACTGCTGAGGACAAATTAATGTGGCTAAACCTTAAGTCATGAAACATTTTTCAGATTTACTTAAACAAATTCAATTAGTTCCAAGTAAGCAAAGTATGACAATGGGAAAACACTTCCCCTTATATGTAGTCATAGTAAGTTTAGCTTTAAAACGACTGAACGCATGAACACATACAGGATACATAAACACAGAGAAACATGTGTGCATGTGCATCAGATTATAAAAGGAAAATCATGCAGCTGCCAGACAGCAAATAAACCAAAACAACAGCATTGCTGCTGAGAAAAGATTGTATGTGTGTGATTTTTTCTGTGTGATCCCTCATGCAGGAATAGTGTAAGTTCTCTGTCAGTCAGAATAATGAGCTTACAGGCAAACCACAGTGCTTCCTTGATCCCACACACTGTTACCAGGAGAGAAGACCTGAGAGGTGGAGAGAAAGGTGGAGACAGGGATGGGGAGGAGGTGAGAGATAACAGGGAGAGAGGGGGGAGAGAAGCATGTACATGAGAGAGGAATTGAGAGTGAGAATAAGGAGGAGAAAAGAAAGAGAGGAAGGGGGGGGGAGGGCAAATCCCTCTTTGACAAGACAACAGCAACCACCGTTAAGCTCAGCAGGAAATGAATATTAATAGTGTTCATGACTTACACTGGAAACAGCCTCGATTTCCATGGTAGTAGTCATCGTGTACTGTATTGTCTTTGTGACTCTGATGTTTTCTGCGTTGGAATAGGAACTGCTCAAAAAATAAAGATGCTTCATCTTGCTGGTCTATGATGGTCGGGAGCTGGTTTGGGCTAAAGGGACTTGAGTTTTTTGTTACAGTTTTGAGTTTTTGTGGTGAAAACTACATCAAACTGCACGAGAAACCCTAAAAGGCATTTTATACATGTTCTCACACTCAGTGGCCACTTTATTAGATACACCTCTACACTCTCATACAATTAATACAACTGTTCTGCCATAAAGTCCACTTTTATGATGCCCATAATGTTAAATGTAAAATGCCACATTTGAACTCTATGACCTCTGTAATAAACATGTTATTTGGATTTACACATTTCCAACAATGTCAACCAAAACTCAACATTATTAAGTTGAAAAAGGTAGAAATGATGGCAGAGCTGTTGTACTGAAGTGCAACTGATTGTACAAATGTGCCTAATAAAGTGGCCACCTTGTGTATGTAATATATGTGTGTGTGTGTGTGTGTGTGTGTGTGTGTGGGTGTGGGTGTGTGTGTGTGTGTGTGTGTGTGTTTTCTGTAAACTTTTCAAACATACTATTGATAATAATGAATTGCAAGAAATAACATAATTGTCCAGCCATTTAATACAACACATATTAACACATATAAAACTTAGACCAGTAAATTGTCCAGGAAGATACATCATCTGATTTTGGCTTATTACAGATATATCAGTGTCAGTCTATATGTTGGCCTATAAGTAACAAGAAAGTGCTTATAGGCTAACATAAGTAATGGGGTCAGTTAGAAAGTGTAGACTGCAGAGAGCACTGTAAAGTTGATCTTTTACCTGTAAAGTGTTCCTTTAGAAAAATAAAACAGTTCCTTAGCAAGATTGCATCACGTTTGTTAAATAAAATGTATTTTATCTGTATCAACCTAAAAAATCCAGTATCATTCAGGCTATAGTTGATATACATTTTGTACTGCATAACAAATAGTCTTCTGTAACTGGTCAGTTATAGTTACCAAACACAAATTATTTGCACAGTAATGATGAATTACAGGCACTGTCTTGTGGTCACTGCAACATGTTTGTGAGCACTGAGGACATAAGCTCATGTTCCAGCAGAATGTTCACTGGAAATTAGCTCATGTCCTCTGCACTAACATCATCATCTGCACAAAATTATAGTCTTCATCGTCATGTGCCTCAGACATGTCTTCAGGAAGTGCTGTCATGATAATCCCACAGTATTCAATAGGTGCTCCTTTGCAGTGAATCTGACACCAGGTCTGTGCCATCAAGTTACTGCGACAGTGAGCAACCATTATCCTTCAGTGTGTAGTATCAGTCGCACTACATGAGGTCAGACAGGGAAATACAACACTACCACTGTTGCCACAAAGACTCTATAAACCATTTGAAGAACAAAATGAAAAAAACAATGATTTTTAACACTTTGTGAAAACAAATAGTTTGGGGAAAAACAGACAGACAATATTAAATGAATAAATTGGACAGGGTGTACAATGGTGTCAGGTCTCTGAAGAGCAGAGGTATGCATTTAAAGGAAATTGCATAATTGGTTCAGGATGAAACATGAATATGTACTGTATTTATCATGTAAGAAGCCGCCATTAGACCTGTAATGCTTCATTATACTGCACTGATGTAACACATACAGTATGTAAGCAATAATATTGCACATACATCCACCCCTTCAGTGTTGTTATTGACAGTCCTTTGGTGAAGCTAGACAGTGTAACCAAGGTGCTAAAGAGGGAAACTGTGCTCACACATGAAAGAAAAGGTAGTACACAGCATACACTCCATCTGCCAACACCTGGTTGATTTCACAAGGGTGTGTTGTCAGCACACAGTCAGTACGAGCAATAATGAAAGATACTACTATATGCACAGCAGTGATTTGCGATCAGTTCTAAAAGCGGTTTGCATGATATTACATTGAGTAAAATATAACAATTAGCAGAATACCCAAACACACCATGAGGTGCTACCTCCTGCCAACCATCTGTCCATCCAGATGCCACTTTATTATCCATCCCTCCATGTGTACAGACAGGCATTTCTCTAACCACCCAACCTGTCACAAACTAGAGTGTCACTAGTGGTGTAGAATGCATTTCCAACCTGGAGCGCTGCAGTATCAAGGTGTGAACTCTGTCCAAGAATATAAACTCAGCTAATCAGGCTTCCTGCTGGAAGTTAACTCACAGTGGAGTCAAGCCCTGGGCAAAACAGCACTCCATGCATTCTGAACACTTCATACATAAGCATGAGGGTTGCTTGGTTAATTGCTTAGCTGTGGCAAGTCAACTCTGACAGGTTACATCTATTACATCTCTACTTAAATATAATGAAGTATTAAAAATTAAGATGGTTTTAATCAAAATGTAACTGGGTCCTGGACACAGCCATTTCTTAACATATTTTAAGTAATATACTACAGCTACTATGAAATTTCTCAACTTTAAATGTTCACACAAAGCAAAGGAAATTACAGGTTTGTTATTCTTTAGTCGTTAGGACTAAAGGCCTGGTCACACCAGAAAGAGGCACAAGAAAATGTATCCTTTATTTCACAAAACACATGGTTCTCAATATTGCCAATAATTTGCAATTTAAAGTGGCTAAACCCTGCATGAAAAGTGGATCAATGTTGCTCGATGATGCCATGCGCTAATTTGCCCATCCGTGACAAAATAAAATAAGATAAGATAATCCTTTTATTAATCCCAGTGTTTTGCAGTGTTACAGCAGTAAAAGGGATGGTGTAATAGCAGGAAGCATCAGATGGCCTTCTTAACCAGGTCTCTTCCTGCCAGCAGTTGCCACAGACTACTACCATAGAGTCAAAGAAGCTTCTCAGGTGTGCCCCCTGCACTCCAAAAGACCTGAGTCTTCTCAGCAGATACGGTCTGCTCTGGCTTTTCAACCATCTCAATATCTGTTCCCTGGATGTTCACCTGTGTAGGAGGAGAGTGTTTGCACCTGCAGAAGTCCACCACCAGATTGCTGCAGGTTCAGATCATTCACCCACTTTTAGTCCCCCACAGGCTGGGAGTTAGGTTCCTTGTAGCCAGAGATGGTTTAAGGCCCCTCCAGACTCTACTTGTGTTGCTCTGCTCCGTCTGATCCTCTGTCTTCCTCCTGTGGCTGTTTTTCCCTCCCTGATCCTCATCTTCAGCTTCCTCTGCACATTCTTCAGCTACTTTTTATTTCCTCATCAAAATGCCCTCTTTTTTCCTTGAGAAGAGCCTTTATGTCATGAGAAATCTGGGATGTATTGTTGAAAAAACACTGCACATTCATGTTGTCCACACAGAAGTTGATGTGGTCCATCACACAGTGTGTGAGACTGTCAGTGTCCCATGAGCACCACAAAGTTCTTCCCACACAGTTGCACCAAAACAGTGCCTCAAAGCCTCCTCAGCCTCATTGGACCATTGTGAGTGACAGCTAGCTGCCTGTGTACCAGAGGTTTGCACCCAGGCAGGAGGTGCACCAGGCAGGGATCAGATCTTCCCAGGGAGGGAGTTGTCTGTCTCCTTGGTGTTGGCATAAAACAAATCCAGTATTTTATTGTCTCGGGTGTAGCATGTAATATTGAGTGAATGTGGGCAGACTGGAGGACAGAGATGCATGATTAACATCTTCAGAAAGAAGAAGGAGGGCATGCGGGTGTTGTGCCTGCAGCCTGCTTGTAACTGAGTGGATGACATCACTGTGTCAGTGTTTGCAGAGTGAGGATTATACACCACTACTTTCTAAAACCTTTTATGAAGAGCCTTCAGTCATCGACTGTGGAACTGAAGTGTCATTAGTAGAGAGAGAGGATTCAGACAGTTGAATATTCTCACTCTTGTAAACGCTGTGTATTTTGAGAAAAATAATTCAAACCAGAAACAAAGGACAAATAATGGCGATCAATGATATGGTTTGATATGCAGATTTGCAGCAAAAAGCATGCCTGCCAGCCAGAAACATGTTTGTGGGTTACAAGCTATTTGTAGGATGCATACCTGTCTCAATTACAGCGGTTTATACTCTGACAGAGGGGGTCAAAGAAAAGTAGATGATGCAGCACAGCTAATGAGCTTCCTCCATTCTTGACTCCCCAGTGTTCAGTTTCCTCGAATATGAGCTATCAAGACAGCTTGCGATTGGTCAACAGCAAAAATGTGTCGAAGTTGAACATAACGCAAAATATTTGCTAGGATTTACTTCCACTCCATGAGTGAATCCACACATTTAAATGCAGGTGTGACCGAGCCTTAATACTGATATGTTAAAATCCAATTTATTTCCAACGCATTAAAATATGGCCAACTCTGAATCTGAAATAGAGGAAGGTGAGTTGGACACCGACCCTGACCTGCTTCTCAGACTCTGCTCCTGTCTCTTCTCCACTCATCACTCCGACGTCCTCCTGTGCCGCCGCAGGTCAGTGTCTCTGCTGCTCTCATTGCGGTAACTTTCATTTTCCTAAAACTTCCCAGTCACTGGAGCTGTGGGCTGTGTGGAGCTCTTCCCCTCCAACACCTTAGAGATTGGTCCTACTTTAACACAAAATATATGTGTATATGGGGATGTGTGAGGACCCATTTATGTGAAATGGGATCCACATCAATTATCAATCAAGCCAAAATCAGCTAAAAATGTAGCTTGTAGCAATTCAATTTAAACTGAATTGTTGCAGGCCCCTCATTACTTCCCTCCAATGAGTTACTGATGTCAAGGTGAAGCTTGCTGCATGTTCCAGTTACAGCCAATGAGATTTAAGGATGCAGAGGAGTCGGGTGGGGAGGGATGAAGATGAAGGGGGGGGTCCCCTGTGGTTCCCATAATGCTTTTGAAGTTTCAGTACAAAGGTTCTCTTTGCCTCCTTCCCTCCCTTCCCCCCTCCCCCATCTCTCTCTGACTCACTCTCATTTGCTGTGTCCGTCGTGCAGGTCACATCCATCTCCACACCTCACTCACTCAATCTGTCTCTCATCCTCTCCTTGTCTTTTATTCTCCCTCTTCTCTACATACACACACACACACACACACAAACACACATGCATTCTGTACATACACAGTACATAGAAGCCAGCAGCTAGCATGCAGGTGATGTAGTCTGTGTGAAGTGTATTGTCTGATGTGGGGCCACAGAGGGCCTGTCCTGCATACTTTGATAAAACTCTGTGAAGTTTGCCAAGACACAGGACACAAAGGGAAGCTGGCTGCACTGCACAGATGGTGCTTCTGTCAGTGGGATTATAGCTCGGTGTGTATGTGTGTGCATGTGTGTCTGTCTGTGCATGACAGACAGACACATGTGACGACACAGAGGGATGCATTCTGACTGCAAATGTCTTGTGTGTTTGTGGATAAATATGTTTGCAAAATATGAATGTCAGTCGTGCTGTTTTCTAGACTAAACGTGCTCAATGCAGATATTAATAAAACAGCAGAGAATGACAGGGACATATTTAGATTGGATCAGTGCATACTATACATAAATTTTCGTCTCAGTAGTAGTGTCGTTCAGCTCAGTGAATCTCAGGCAGTTCTTAGAGATGCCCATGATGAGTGGTTTTATCTCACAAAAACTGACTTCATTAGGAATGATCACAGGAGTGATCACAGTTACGAAACAGAAAGCAAAAAAAAAAAAAAAAAAAAAATACAATTTTAATCATAATTTTTAGTCTTACTTGGACCAACACCTCAGTAATTGGATACTGATTTAAACACGAGCATAAATCACAGGAACAATTGGTAAAGAGTTCTGATCCAGAGACTGATGTTGATGAGGTGACCATGCATATGACTGAGAGCCACCATGCTGGGCTTTTGATTCAGCACATATGGGTTGTTTTTGAATGATGAAATCCAGTGGTTATTGTTGTAAAATTAGATAACCTGAACTGATCCTGGGACTATTGTTCTGTGCAAGCCTGCCTAACTGGAAATAGTTTATGTGAGACAAAAGGAAAAAGACAGTCTTTATATAGTAATTGGGTCTTTGCCCTACACATCCAGTGACTTCTGTCTGTTCCCCTGTTATCTCTTTATAACCAACATGTCAGTCTCATTTTCTCTGTCTGAGGCTCAATAGCTTTCAGTCTGTCCATCTGTTTGAGTCCGATCTTAAGGTGCTTTTAGCCACTGGGCAGCTACTATTGCTTCTGCTGCTCAGTAACATGGATGTTCTGTGTTTTGAATGAATAGGTGATATGTGAATGCTGCTGTCTACCTCCTGTAATCTCAACCTTATGCCACAAAAATGTTGATAGTAGATGATTCTTCAAAATCCCATCTTGCAATGCCAACAATTGAAAATTATTTCTTTCTACAGCATCTGTGAATGGCAACCACAATATTGCTTCCAAAGCAAACTGCTCTATGACAAGACGTGAACGCTTGTCTCCCACATGAAAAGAGGCTGTCCTGTAGTGCAGGAGTGGTGTCGAAGCCTGACGTGTGCTCAAGCAAGACCCTGATTCCCCTCCAGCTCCATCTTTGTAGCTGACTTCTGGATCAAAAAGAGAGTTTCTCTACAGGGCTCCAAGAGTGTCACATCAGCACTATGCAGCTGGAATGTAATGTACAGTCAATTTCCTCAAAAAGATAATTGTTAAATACAAAGAATATCACGAATAAAACTGTTACTAATGGAAGTGACGAACACAATGTTTCGGCTCAGGGCAAAGACATTCAGTGATGGAGGCATAGCTGTGTTACTGATGCACCATTTCTCCATTCCAAAAGTAATTGCTCGGAAAATTTAAACAGCATTCACTTCTTAGTCATCCGAAGGCACAAGCATGTGCACAGTTAGGATATCTGAAACAATGTTGCTCTGGGCTCCACTTAATTACTGTAATTTGTACATCCCAGTAGAATCTTTATAGACTGTCTTTAGCACTGGATCCCTATAATCATCATCACTTTTTACCCGATAAGCGACAGCATTGGAAGAGTGTCATCAAGTTATTCAAGACCTTTGCTTGCAATCGGGAGCCAACGGCTACCTTTTTGATTGGGTTTTGTTTATTTGCATAAACAAGTAATGAATGGATATTGCTTTGATTCCATCATTGATTGATTAACTATTCTTTGCCATTATTAATTACAAAGAGTATGCTGAAGATAAAGATATTATGTTTGTCAAGTGGGTGGCGCCAGATGAGAAATCATTCTCACGATGCATTGTCATTAAAATCAAGATTTTTTTTCCCCATGGAGAAGTGGATTCACTCCCTTAATTCTGTGGTTACACTGTGGTCCATCTAGAAAAGGGGAACACCAGAAAATGTAGATTCATGCTCGAAGCACTATGAATATCCACTGCTAATTCTGTTGTAATCTGGCCAAAAGTTGTGAAGTTATCTTGCTCTGGTCTTCAGAGGGCTGTTCCAAAGATTGTTGGGCAGACCAAATGATATTCAGTTGCGATTTGAAAACAGTGTTTCCTGAAGAGTTAAGGAAATGGGTGTTGATGTGGTCAATATTCAATGAGAAAACCTTTTGAAAAACAGGAGTATTCATTTCACTGCTAGCGTCCCCTGTCCTGTATTATGTTACATCCTCAATGGCAACTAGTATACACTTTTTCCAAAATAGGACAGGGTATAATCTAATGGAATGGTTAGGCTTGCCAAAGACAAGGGGCTGCTGAGGAAAGGGTGGAAGAAGAGGACTCATTAGCTTGTCAGCCTGTGTGCGTCTGTGCTAAGAGGCCGGGCAGAAGAAGAAAGAGGAAGCAGACAGAAGGAGAGAATGCTGCTGGGAAGAAACAACACCAAGAGGTATTGTTTCCAAATAAAGTCTGTCCTCAGTTAGTATAAAATACTCAGTCCATCCCCACCATGAGGAGCTATATTCATATGGACGATGCTGCACATAGCAGTTTCCATTCAGTGCCAATGTAGGAAGCAGTGTGCAGGAGTGGAGGTCAGAGTGGTGGATTACCATGTAGCACGTCTGACTCTCAACTAAGAGACTGGATTCACGTCTCATCACAGACCTGTAATTAGCATTTGTCCCTTAAACTAAGTGTAGCTGCCCAAACCATGTCTTAATCATAGTTAATTTGTCATAACTTGGACTGCCATGGCCAGATGTTTGAAAAAGATATTTGGCAAAACAATAAAAGCTAATTTGTAAAGCAAATGATTTTCACTGTGTCTGTTCGTAGAATCTTCCAATATCGAAGTCCTTTGTGGTGATAGTGTTGAAATTGAAATGACCTTGCTAACCTTGTTGCTGCTTCTGCTGCGGTGCAGTTTGTGCAGTGTGTTTATTTGCAGCAAGTACGAATCAGTGTGACAACTGTACAGATGCTAGATAGCTTGTTAGCAAGCAAGGTGCACACCAACCAAATTCATGCAATGTTTGTATATGTGTTTGTGTGACACTTCAGCTTCTGTCCCATCCTGTCACTGTACTGTACTGTGGAGTCCTATAGTCTTGAGAGAAGTGCTTGCTCACATGGCCTGCAGTGACTGTGCAGCCTCTACAGGTTACATCCCTTTCATTTGAAGCACGCAGTAAGACCTTGCATGTTGGGATTGAAAGCAAAGAGGTAACAGAGAGAGAGCATCTAGTACCTGAGTGCTGTGTTACTACAGATGAGAGCAGTTTACTGTAACTGACACTCTTATAAGAATGGAGGGTCCATCCTGCTCTGATGGTACTTTTTTTGTCAAACAGACTTTAATCAATACCTCCTTCTCCAATTAACAATTAATCTATGGCCTTGTGACATACTTACAGCAAGACATGATATTGTCTGTCTGTGTATGTGTGTGTATTTGTGTCAAAGTAAGAAGGATATCATACGCTCAGCTGAAGACATCCCACTTAAAAGTGACACCTGCTCTAACATAGTGACTGCTGACGTCTAAAAAGCAACTGTGCCTGGAAAATATGTTACTTTGCACTTATTTTACTCGTCTTGCCAAGAAAATCCCATCTCTTTTTTCAGGTGGAGTCTCTAAATGATTTGAATAAATCTGAATTTATTTCTCCACATGCTGTGTGTCCCAGTGACCACTGTTTTATCCCAGCTGAAGGCAATATTGCACACGTCAACAGTCTCAAAATTGCATCCAAATGTATGGGGGATTTTAGGATATATTGAAGCCTGGAGCAGCTGTCCTCACCCACTCATGTAGAAAGAGAGTTTCATCAACTCAATTGCAAAAGGAAGACACTTCCAATTTCATGCCTATCATTTCTGCCCTAGGGGTGAAAGGGCACAAGCAGAGTGCTGCTGAATACTGTAGTGAGCTCGGTTTATTTAAGCTGAAGAGGAGCCTTTGATGTTTCAGCTCAAGGGAAAGTGGTCGTTCAGCAGCCCAGCAATCGATAAAACCAGTCCTTTAGAATGGAATATATCACTGCTACCATGCCTGATCCCTATAGCAGCAGGTAGTGCGCGTGCCTCACAGCAAGTAGGTCACCGGTTCGATCCCCGGGTCGGGCGTGGCCTTTCTGTGCGAAGTTTGCATGTTCTTCCTGTGCATGCGTGGGTTCTCTCCGGGCACTCCGGCTTCCTCCCACAGAAAAACATGCTCATTAGGTTAATTGGTGACTCTAAATTGTCCCTAGGTGTGAATGTGAGAGTGAATGGTTGTGTGTGTGTTGCCCTGCAGTCGGCTGGCGACCGGCTCAGGGTGTACCCTGCCTCTCGCCCGTTGACAGCTGGGATAGGCTCCAGCCCCCCCCCAACCCCGAAAGGGATAGTCGGGGGTATAGAAGATGAATGAATGAATGAATGAATGATATTTAGACAATATACATATTTTACCAATATCCAAGGTTATTGATAAAATTACAACCCTAACCCAACCATCTGCAAATATCCTTCATATTTTACAGGCTTGGTCTTGGTTCAACTACTTTATTAACACTTCTAGTTTTCCTGTGCAGTGTGGTATTATCAGTGCAATCACGCCACTGACTCATGGTTTTGTATCCAAAGAAAATGGTAGCTAATCTGTTCTTCCTGCATCAAAAACAAAGTGTCCCATCTGGTTTCTCTCCAGTCACTTAGTAGTCCCCCTAGAGGCCTGGAGAACATCCGCTGTGTTGACTGGATATGCAGCAATTTTTTGTTAAAGTTGTTTTCAGAGTTTGTGTGTTTTAGACTTTATGTTGTTCTGTGGTTTTGTTTAATTTGCAGCACATTTCCATTGCAGTATTTGTTTTGGATTTAAGTACCTGTTTTTGAACAGGCATTGTCTCTGACGCTGCGACTGGTTTCTGGTAATGAAAATGTTTTCGGCCACTGTGTATTGGGGCCAATGATAGGAAACTTCACATATTTTTCTGTAAAAAGATGTGTAAGTTTACTAATTTCATGACTCTTTTCTCCTGTTACACTGTTTTAGCCTTTAACATTATTGGCCACAGCTACTACTGTTCAGCATAAGTTAGATAAGCTAGCTTTAAAGCGCAAGTGTGAGCAATTTTATGTGACTTTAGCATGTTTGAAATTATTCTGGTCTCACAAGTTACTGTTTATGGAAAGCTGGTGAAAAATAGTGCAAGCTCTATGTTGCTCTCAGCCCATTCATCTCAGTGTCTCCAGGTCCGATCAGTGCATTACTGTAGGCTCGGATGCTATATTACCACTAGAGGTCGCTAAATTACAGAGGCCAGTGTTTGTGGGTGATCACTGTCTATTATTGTGCTAAATTGACTTCTACTTTAATTCACCTTAGCTTATTTAATTCAACTTGTAACTAAACTACATCAAGATAATGAATATAATAGGTCCCCCACCTACTGTAACAGAAGCCTTATTACAAGGTTATGTCTTTGTTTCATCTGAATTCTGTTTGAACAGCTAAATGAACCATGCAAGTCCCTGCTCCATGGCATCTCACGGGAATATGAATCATCTAAAGGTCATAAAATATGTACAATTATTTTTTGCCAAGCTTAGTTACAGTTGCCTGTCCTGAAAGGGCTTCAGACAGTAATTGGCGAGTGGGTCCTTTTTGATGTTAAAGAGGGGAAGAAAAGCTGCTGCAGCTAAAATGAACAGCCAAGTTTCATCCAGAGTGAAGGAGTGGACCTAAATGAATTAGGTGGAGAGGAGTATGGTGTGCTTGATGGAGATGAATGTGAGAGACTGGAGAAGAAGAGGACCATGTGTTTCCTGGTTGGCAAGGTAACTCCAATACATCTGTGGTGGTCATCTGCAGTCGACTTGCTGCCTTCCTGTGTTGACATACATGAATTCAGGTGCGGTTTCTGCTGTATGCTGTCACTACTACTACTGCAAATATTCTCTCTTTTTTCATATTTCCTATGAGAAATCATTTGCGTGATGATTTACACTATGTGAGCATAAATTTTAATGGGTAACTTCACCTATTTTATACGAAGGACATTGTATTTGCTGCAAACTACACGCTGGGCATGTGGAGTTTTAAACATGTACTTTCTCAAGGCAGTGGAGCTAACAAAAAAATGTTATTGAGTTGCATTATCTGAAATATAAGATGCCACATACTGGGACAAAAAATAAGCCATTCCCACTTGTTTCTAGGAGAGTATCTAAACTGGAAAGAGGAGTGCTTACCCATATTTTAAGGGTTTCCTCGCAGAGATTATCTGCAAGTAAAAACAGATTTTCCATTAGCCAGCATCTTTGATGCTGACCTTTGGCTGGTAAAGTGTGCAGTTGCAAAATAAAAATGTCAAGCCAGTATTTTGGGTAATAAATCAGTCAGTCAACGTCCTATTTAACTTGCACTGTGGGATACAATGTAATGTTATGGTAATTTGTCATTAAATCTCACTTGTCCCTGGCTTTACACATATCACATAAGCTGACCCAGGTCAGGTAATGCTGACATGTTATCCAGAAAGCTGAGTATTTCAGCATTTACCTTCCTAGTTATTGTAAAAATCAGCGATTTTACTAGATTACAAGATCTCTTATTCTAGAAAAAAACTATAAAGTTGAGTTTCATTATATATTAATGTGCATTTGTATTGTTGTAAAACAACGTACAAAAGAAATGACCATCACAATTTACTGATATATAACAAAGCTGCAAATCCTGACATTTGAGAAGTTGGAATTAGTAAATGTTTGGTATTTTGGCTTGAAAAATTATGATTAATTGATAATCATAATAGTTGCCAATTCATTTTTTCTTTTAATCAGCTTTTAATTAATAGACTTAAATCAAACAGTCTTTAGTTCTTTACTGATTAGCAGAAGTTAACAGAACAGCTACAGCTAGCCATAGCAGTTGCACATCATGTATGTTTTGACATGGCACCTATGACTAAAACATGAAAATTAGGACTCCGTTCTCAGCTAATCAGGCTGAAAACACCTGGTAGAAAGTTTCAAGTTGATTTGAACTCTTTTGGTTGTGGTCAGATGTGTGCTTTCTCACACCTGTAACCACACCCAAAAGTGATGTCACTGGGTCCTGGAGTGCACCTGTACACCCTGTAGGGATAAGTCATTTTTTATGTTTTTATGGCTCCTGATGCCCGCATTATGTAGAGTGCCCATAACCTCTGAAGCTGATTCTCTGTAGGGGGTCCCTGATTTTCTTTTGGTACATTCAATAATGATGTGGTTGAGAGAGGGCTGACTTTTGTGTTCATACAATACCAGTCTGGGGAGAGCATGCACGTCAGTGGGGAGGTTAAGGTTCTAGCTATCTGTCTGTTTATATGTTTCAAAAACCAGAATATATGGCAAGAGTGTTAATGAGATGAATTAAAGTCAAGCAGGAGTGTTAGATACCGCACCTGTCTGCCTATCAAAGAGGTTTGAACTGAGGTTTGTCAGGTGTCAGTCAGCCAAATCAAAGTCTGAGAGTTAAGTGAGTGAGGAAACGTCTGTATCATCACAGCCACACTGTACTTCTTATGTGTGTTTTCATACTTGCTTCTGTTCTGCGATCTGCACAACTAGGTGGATGACAAAGCAGCGTGACTTCGGAGAGATTAAATGAAGGCTCTGAAACTGTGGGCTTGCACAACTGCATACAGAACACAGCATGTCTTTTCTCTGTCTCATTCTCATCTCTTTTATTTTCTACTTACTTATTTCCCCTCATTAGTTGGCTTGGTGACCCGGTGTTCCTACCCCTCCATCCCTCAGAGCAGGCCTGCCTGAGAAGTCACATTTGAAAAGCTCTCCAGCCTCTTTTCAGCCATGAGTGAGCACACTCTGTGGCTGGTGGCCTCACTAATTGGACCTGGAGAGGTTGAGGCCAAGTTGTGGCGGCCCTGTCAGGTTCCACTTGGGCTCTGAAAAGAGCGTGGGCAGGAGCTCTCATTTGCTATGTTGGATGGTGATTTGCAGTAAGAGGTCTGGGAGCTGCGTCAGCACAGGGGTAATCAGAGGAGAAAAGAGCAAGCAAAAGTGAATAAGCAGGGACATGTCTTTTGGAGAGACTGATGGTGTTTTAAGATGCAGGTTGGAAAAAGGGAGGGAAAAAGAATCGGAGGGTGGTGAATTTCACACAAAAAATGACAGATTTACTGTGTATAAAATGCTTACTTTTAAACCATTTAAAAAAGTTTTTAATACTGTTTTTAGACATTAGAATGCTAGATCTTCATGGCGGTTCTGCTAAGAAAAGCATATGAGATTTCAGGAGGAGGATACTGGTCTGCAGTCCAATCAGTGTGATTCCACAGATGCATGCAAGTTCTTGAATGAGACTGCATTAATAATAATTTGTTTATTTGTTCAGCCATCTGTATTCTACAGAGTAATTTCAAACATTACTTTTCATTGTATTTGTGGTCTCCTTTTTATTGTAGAAAAAAGGTTATCTATAGTAGTTGATGAACTTTGCAGAAGATTTAGCAGAAAAATAAATAATAACTTGTTTTGCAGTAATGCATAAAATACGTGCAGTTCCTAAATTAGTAATAATGATGTTAATTCTTGTTATTGATACCCATGTATTCTGTTTTGACATTATACAGGCTTGCCTGTACATACAAAGCCTCGAGAAAAGCAAGACATGGACCCTTCCCCATCTTACAAATAAATTAAGAAATACTTTCAGAAAATCAATAAAAATGCACTCCTCTTCTTCAAACAAAACAAAAAAACAAATCTATTATCTCTATCTCTTATCTCTATTATCTATCTATTAGTGCATAACCAGAACAATTCAATCGACCTGCAGATCACTCACTGTTTAATCTCAAACTATATCATAGTGCAAAGTGATTAAAGCTGACCGTCTAATTGATATGTAGAATTATATCTTTGCTGCAGCTCATTAGTGCTACAGGCAAGGTTCTCTACAGTTTTTTACCAGAGCTGTGATGTAGCAGCTCAAGAGCTGCACTTCAGAGGAAGTGCTGCTTAGGGTTGGAGAGAGGGTGGCTGTGTGTTCAGTCATCGTCAGCTAATGAAATCAAAGGAAGAGGAGGGGGATGATATGCATGTAGCATCTTGGTCTAAATGTGCTTTTCATCTGAAAGTGTGACACTGCAATTAGCTGAGTTGAAGTCAAAGCAGCAGCATGTCCTCATGAGCTGTCATTAATGGATTAGTTTACTGATGAATTATTTTCAGGATTGCTGGAGATAGTTCTACCTGGCTGAGGCAAGTACATGTCTGGGATTTTTGTGTGCACTTCATGGAAACAAATCTCACTGGTTTGAAGTTTTGAAACAATTATTTACTTAAATGATTAGTTGCTTAAATGATAAGTAATCACTATTTCCCTCCTGCATAGGACTTTTCGTAAAGTTTGCAACACATTCCTTAGCGTTGTGTTTTTCTGCCAGAAGCTGTCATAAATTGCCAATTATTCAGCCACAATTGTATGCTACACATTTAGATTCTGGTTATTTTACCTATTTGTTCTAACAGCGTAAAAGATTTCATTGCGAGTTATAACTCATGGATTTTGTTTGCTACCATTGACCGGCTAACCAACCCTCTAGGTCCAATATCCCAGAAAATAGTTTCCACCAGCAAATGCAGTGAGTTTTTAATTTTTTTAATGACAAGGCTCAAAGTATCAGATACACCATCAACTCCGCATGGCAAAAAAGAATTATTACCACAGTCTTTGGAAGTAACTTGGCAGTTGTGACACAATTCAATCCCATTAACAACAAAGAAATTTTTTCCAATCTCATTTCATCCACCTGTTGCCTTGATGTTTTACCTACTAGCTTCCTTTAAAACAGAACTGATAGTCATGGTTAACAACCAATGTGGCATTTTTCCAAACGCTTTGAAAACTGCAGTCATTCACCCTCTTCTAAAGAAGAACAGCCTTGATGCCCCTGGACTAAACAACTTGCAGCCTTTAGCAAAACCCACCAAGTCATTGAAAAAGTTGCACACCAATAACTTGCGGGGTGTAACGTTCAATCAGGATTTTGGCCACATCATAACACTAAGACTGCACATATAAAGTTGTTAAATGACATCCGCCTGAACAAAGGCTCTTTTAGTACAGTGTCTTAGTGCCCCTTTTGATACTGTGGACCATACAATTCTATAGTAAAGATTAGAAAAATTAGAATTACAAGAAGTGGGACTCTCTGGGATTGTCCTTAAGTGGTTCAAGTCATCTCCATGATTGAAAGTACTTTGTCTCTGTTGGTAACAGTGTGTCTGAGTCGATGGCTGTGACCTGTGGAGTTTCAAAAGGCCCCATCTTTGGACCTCTCCTGTTTCACATCGATATGCGTCCTCAAGGCCAAAATATACAAAATAATAAAGTAGCCTACCACAATTATGCAGATGACACACATCTATATTTCACTTAAACTGGATGACAGGGAATCTGGTGGATCAACAAATTAATGACAAATTTTTTTTCCAAATAAATAGAGATAACACAGAATGCCTGCTCTCATCGTGATGCCCTGTCTCTCATAGCAAGGAGTCAAGTCAGAAATCTTGGCGTTATCCTGGACATGGATTTAAATTTCCATTGTCACATCAAATCGGTCAGTTTGTCTGCTTACTGCCATCCTAAAAATATTGCAAGAGTCAGAGGAGTCCAAGCAAGACCTAGAAAAGCTTACCCATGCCCTTATTTCCAGGATTGGATTACTGTAATGGTCCAGTCACAGGGCTTTCAAAAAAAGCTCTTCAGCAACTCCAACTGATATAGAAGGCCGCGACCAGAGTCCTGACAAAAACAAGGAAATATGACCATATTAGACCAGTTCTAAAATCCTTACGCTGCCTTCCAGTCACCCTGAGAAATGACTTCAAAATGAAATATTCTCCCTGATGACATTAGACAAGCCCCAACTGACCATTTTCAAGTCAAAGCTAAAAACTTTCCTGCTCTACCCAGTAGGTCTAATGGTTAAAAACTTCTCAACCTATCTTAGCTCCTTTTAGCTTTTCACTTTAATAACTTTTTATTTTTTGAATAGTTCTTACTTCAAATTAATTGTGCATCTAAATATCCGCATTTCAAGCAGTATATGTTCTGTCATCTTTTATTTTCACTTGATTCAAACTACACGTACGTGCTTTTTAATTTTGTATCTCTTATACTTTTACACTTTTTAGATATTAAATTTCACCTTCACTGTAATATTATTACCTTGTAAGGCACATTGGAATGCCCTGGTGTATTAAATATGCTATACAAGTGAAGTTGCCTTGCCTTTCCTTACCTTACCTTAATAATCATCTAATTTTTTAAGTCAGGACACCAAACATTTGCTGGTTCTGACTTCCCAATGATGATGATTTGCTGCTAAATATCTGGGAAGTTTCATTGTCTTTGTCTGTCTGTTGGTAATATGAAATAAGCAATGTGAAGAAGTCAGCATATGATTTTGTAAATCTTGAACATTTTTGCTGTTTTATATCTCCAAACTACATGTTATTTAAGACACTGATAAGAAGTCTTTTAGATGATGGAAAAATTATGACCATCTTCCAGCCAATCAAAATGAAGAAATCCCACAATCAGTGGTGAAACACACATACAGGATGGTGTGTGCGGCATTCTGTACTCAGCTCCGTATCTGACATTTTTCTGTTGTATGTCCTGGATAGATTTTGTCTTAGGCTTTTTTTATATAAAGTTTTTATGTACAGTCAAAGATAAACCCATTTAGATTTCTCACACATTCAACTTTTGATATAAAATCCATAGCCCCCTCCACAAGAATCGACGGCGACTATCTATCTTAAAGCTTACGGAATTTACTATAAATGCTGTAACTCTTCACTGTCCTATTGTTGCTTTCTGCATTTTGACCCTTTTCCATACCTTTTCCTTTTCTTTTTTCTCTTTCCACTTCTCTCCAACATTGTACATAATATACAATTCATACATGATTCATGCAAAAATACTAGATTTTGCAGGGGGACTCAGCAAACTAAGCACCAAATTTAAATTGTCATTTGTGTAGATGTGAATCTGTGTCACCTCTACTTTTCACCACAGTGGTTCCTGTCACTCAATGCTGCATACTGTCTATCAAATGTGAACTGACAGCGCAGTCTGAAACCCTTGTGAAATGCCAGAAAACAAAAATGTGGCCTACGTCTTGAGCTCCACATTTTTACCAATATTTCTTTAGATTCTTGGCAAGTTAGCACCACTGAATGTATGGCGAATAAGCTATTAACACTTAGTTTGAAGTGCACCCATTGAGTTCCTGACACTCAGTGCTCCCATACTGTGTATAAAATGTGAAATGCCAGAATGGTATGAAATTCTCGTGACATGCCAGAAGAAATAAAGCTCTGTTTTTACTCTAGATAGCTGTTCTAACTTTCTTAACTGTTAACTGGTGCTGTGGACAAAATGAGACGAAGAAAAACAGTAGCCATGCAAAGATGCTTTTGAAGCTTAAAATGCACATGTTATGTTGGGACTGTTTGAAAGAGGTAAGATTCATTTCTATGGTAATTTCAGAGGTGATATACATGCAGTATATTCATACATTTCTGTACACATTCAGCTCTGCAATGTCCATAGTGGTGTGAGATTGCCGTTCAGCATGGTTGCAGCTGTAGGAAGTGCTCCAAAGTGCAGTGACACTGTGTATCATGAGATACTTGGAGTGACTGAGGTAAAATACAAATTCCAACATGAATGAAACATTGTCAATGTTGCTGCTGGGTGGATCAGATGGGTGTAAGGGCAGCCCCTGGGCACCACAGCAAGAGAAACAGATCTTCAGTCCCAGCCAGGCACAGTCCCAGATGGGTCCCTCTGTCGACACTCACACACACACACACACACACACACACACACACACACACACACACACACACACACGCACACACACACACACACACACACACACACACACACACACACACACACACACACACACAATCTGCGACTGAAGGAAGAAAATAGTTTGTTGCCCATTAGCATGGGAATTGAATGCATATGCTCCAATACATCCCAACACACACACAAGCACAATCATATTTACTGTAGAGTGAACATGTTCACTGAATGCAAAGCAGCAGGGTTGCCAGCAGTGTACAATGAGCTTTAGTAATTATATATAATTTTCATGTTTGTATTCTTTCTCAGCAACAAATATGTCACACTAACTGAGCTGTGAAATAAAAAAACAGAATGCTCAGGAGGATTGCAAGGTCAGGTTTAGACCTTGGTTTGGTTTCTGTGATGGTGGACTGACAAATACATCCAGTCTGTTTGTGACAATAAACAATAAACACAGCCATCCATCGTTGAATGAAATCAAACAGTGATAAAATGCAGCAAATTGCAGCACAGCTGTTCATACAAATTGGTTTGAATGCTCACAACACCTTGACTGAATAGTGCTGCTTTATGCTCATGCTCAAATTGTAAATAGCACAAAGAAGTTTGGTGTGTCCAGTTCCCTGGCTATACAGCTGACCTTGAATGGTGGACACAGCCTTCCACTAATGGTATTTAAACCTGTCTGTGCATGGCATCGCACATCTGCAATCAAGGAAATGTAGCTTGCTAGCACAAGCCTTTCATGCCAACAGTGTGAAGCTGCTTGTTCATTATTGTCTCTTGGTACTGTATTCTTGATATTGCTTCATTCCCAATGTCCAGCAGAGCCGTTTTCAGATCTGCATCCAGTGAAGATGTGACTGAACTGCCTCACTCACTCGTGGTTTACATGCAGCTGTATTCTTGGTTTGACCATCTGCAAGAGCAGCTTGTGTCAGTGAAGTGATTTTACTTATTATTGACAATTCATTTAAACTGGATATGTGAATGTCCTATCCATTGTTACTTTACATAATATTGCAAAACTAGTTTTTTTATGTATGTCACTTCTCAGATGAATTCAGTGACACAGGAGAAGGAATGCTATGGTTTTCCTTCTTATCTGAAGACAGACAGACTGCATTAAAATGCTCTTATGAAATGTCTCCAGTGGACACTGAAACAGCACTGAAACAGAGACATGACAGAGATTGGGCTCAAACAGAATTCCATGTGGCGGCTTGCATAGGACATCTGGAGTAAGGCTACCTCATTTAGAAACAAGAATTCTGTCGTTAACCAAGATTCACCGTAGGTATTTAAACAGCACCAAAGAATCAGCATTGTACAAAGTTGACAGGCTGGGCAGCATTCTGGTGTGCATACTGTATATTTGTCTACAGTACAAACACCAGTTTTAACTCCCGTTGTAATGATGAGAGTGCATCAGTAATGACACATCTGTGGTTGTGGACAGTGCAGTTTCTCCAAGATCCAACTCTTCTTTGTGGGCATCTTAATCAACCAGCAAAAAGGATAAGAGCCCTCTGTCATGAGCCTTGCTAACACTATTTTTCATCCATTGTTTTTTCATATTGTATCACTGATGCAGAGTCCCCATGTACGCAGGCATTTTTTAAAAACGGTGTTTCCTCCTTCATTCGAGACAAAATCCTTTCCACATAGCCACTGCTTTTAACAAACATCTCTGAAAAACACAATTGAAGCACTGTCAAGAGCATGCCAAACCACAAAGTGGCGATATAACCCCAACTCTAACATAGTGCTGGCCAATCAGATGCCTGAAATAAGGCTATTACCAGCAGCCTACCTGCTAAATTAACACATATAATTAGTTTGTTTCATTAATTCCTGCCACACTGTCTATGTTTTGCCCAGCTCTCTCGTGAGCTTTGTGTTAAGGCTTTAACCTTGGATTGTTTTCTGGACTCAAATAATGCAGATGCGGTGGGCAGAATGAAAGAAAGAAAGTAAATTTATTATACAAAAATTAAACTGAGGAGCAGAAAGTGAAACAAACAACTGGAGGGGTCAAGGCTGAGTGAGACACTGGACATGGCTGGAAGGCACTGAAAAAGAGAAAACATCTAGTGGAAGATTAAAAAACCAAACATAATCCAACATAAGCACTATCTGAGGAATTCTGAAGACGTACCCTATGTTTACACGTAGCAGGGTATTTGGAAAACAGATATTTTAGCCTCTTTCAAAAATAACATTGTGCACACAATATCGTTTTCAAAAATGTTGTTGTTTACATGAACCCGGATAATACGCCATCGAGCGCCATCATAACTGCCAAACCAATGGGCGCGAGTGTAAACATAGGTCGCTCACATGACGTTAAGTATTTTCAGTCGCATATTGTGACGTTTTAGAACCTAAAACGCTGTTGAACCCTGTTTACACGGCAACACATAACCGGTGTTTTCAGGTTTTAAAAATGATTGTTTTCAGTAAAAAAAAACTCCTTTTGCGTGTAAACGAGAGGCCAAACCGAATGAAAACATATGCGTTTTCCCTAAGTGTAAACCTAGACGTAGTCTCAGTGATACTCACACAAAGAAAAACTACGACACACAGGAAGTATCAGGACGATCCAGCAACCACTGGAGGAGAAAGCCAGGCTAAATACTGTTGGTCTAATGAGTCTGATGCACAACAGGTGCGCAGGTGATTAGGCAGGTGAGAGCATGGAGTGGATCTGACACCTTTGACCCTCGCCTGCCTTACCAAAGCAAACTACTGCTGCAGTGTTGCGTTTTTGGGTTCAAACTTGCCACTCATCCAGAGGTGTTACACCCTCACAGACTTCCCATCAGCCAACACCCATGTGCCAAATAAATAGAACAGTTTTTCAGTAACTTCTCTCATGTATAATTTCCCAAGTTACAGCTCAGTTGGAGCAGGGAATTTTAAATGTTTAATTGGTTTGAGCCACTTGTTTTTCTTCAGCTATTAATACATGACATGACATCCTGATGGACAAAACCATGCATATTACAGAAGAACATATCTTTCATGCTTTCCTGTTAAGCATCTTAAGTGTTGTAGTTATTTTCCATTCTGTTACAAGGCCACTTAGGGACACAAGTGTGTTTTTTTTCCCCTTTTTGTGTCCACATCAGATTGTTATGTTGTTGTCAGTAAAGTTTTATGTACTTCTTGGTGTTGTGTGGTTGCTGGAGTGACGTATCATCCTTTCATCTGAGTGCTGTCAGCCAACATGCATTAGGGATTTGGATGGGGGGTGCAGAAAAGGGAGTATGTAAAGCTCAGTGTGACTATTTGTTTTTTAATGAGCTTTTTGTCTGTGTGGGGAGGGGAGACTGTATGTGTGTGTTCTCGTCCATGTACTGCATGCATGCTGCATGCTGGAGTGTATGTGTGTGTGCACAGCTTCCCTGCTGTATGTGTGAAAGCAAATGGATATATTTAGGTTTTGTCTTAGCAGCAGTTTTCTCGTCCCCTGCTGTTGAAGAGCTATTCAGTGAAAATGTGTTTTTCTGTTATTAGGAGGCATGTGGCCATCTGAATAATGCATTCTGAACACTGCCTCGTTATGGCAGCGTATACAGTAATGTTCAAGGCCAGGCGGTTCACAATGGCAGCGTAATGTGTCGCCTTGTACGCTGTTAAATATACATGAGTAGTGGAGTGGCTTTCTTTGTGAATAACATTAACTAAAACAGTGAAAAGCTTGTGCAGATTTCAGTGGACTAAGGCATTTGGGTTACTCAGATAGGTGTTCACACAGCTTTGCATGGCATGCAATTTCAGGTGCCCATGTAGAGTGGCAGGCCAGGCTTGTCCAGGTTGCGTGCCAACTCTTGAGGTAGGCAAAGATTATACATGTGTTTAGATTAATCTAAAGTGCTAATCTGCAACACTGTCAGGTCTGAGGAAGTAGCTGGTGCTTAGGTATGAAAAGCAACAGGAAACTTAATTCATAATTTTGAAATAAAAAGCTTTTGTTTCTAGTTATTAAGATAACTTTTATTGTTTTATAAAAAATGATTAATGTCTCATTTAAATTGTCCTTTTTGGCGTATTGGCAGTGAATCAAGGTCTAAATGCAATGGTGACAATTAAGACCTAATTGTTTTGGTCAGCATTTTCAAGTTTCCTGTTTACTGTACACATCCAGCAGACATAAAGCATCTGTCAATTTCAAGTCAGATATGAACTCTCCTTTTAGCTCTGTTTTGATCTCCACCGCTGGGGAGAATGGCCCTAGGTAAGAGTTTGTTCTTGTTCTTTGCTGGTAAATGCTCCACTGTGTGCACAAGCTCGTTGCTAACTTTGTCTGTGTGTCGTGTTATGCTGAGCAGGTCGTGTACAGTTGGTTTGTCAGAGCTTTCTCACTCCTGCTGCTGAAAAAGCAGAACAATGAGCTGAAATACACTAAAATTCTTTGTAGACCTGCGAGGAACTGCAGAGCTGGGTGGTAGCTCTGTCTCACAGGGTGACCCCATTCATATTAGTCATTTGGTCCATTGTTGATACACAGATATTGATCAGTGTGGCTTTAAAATAAAGTGGTAGATCAGTAATAAAGGCAGCTTGTCATTATACTCTTACACCATATTGTAATTTGAAAGAAAGCAGGATTTGAGACATAACCTTTGGCTTCTTCTGATGAAACTGAGCTTTTTGTAGGTGGCACTTTTTTCTCTGTCTGCTATATCTCCCTGATTCTTCAAATTGAGGCACAAAGCCAATTTTGTCTTGAAATATACTTTTGCTCACTTTAGAAAGAGGACATTCAGATGTCAGTGTCCTTTTGGAGACAGAATTTGGAATCAGCTTTTCACACTTAAATCTACTTCCTTTCATTGCTCATACAAATATAAAATTCATAAAGTGAATGCTGAATGTCGGCAATACAGTGCATCAATACAGTAATAAGAATTGGTAAACATCTCATACAGAGGAAAACATGGTAAGTGTTTCTCAAAACTGTGGCATTTTGCACGATGAGCTGCAGACCTCTTGAGCCATCACGCTCTTCTCAGCGTGCTTCCTTACTATATGTTTTTTTTTTTTTTGTCTGACAAGCTCTTATCTAGATATCTTGCATCTGCCTTTCTTCTTCCTTTCAACTCTTCAAAAGCTTTTTTCTTTTTCCTGAATTGCATGTTTTTCTTTAAAAGCATAGTTTCATCGTGATAATGACTTAAAATGTGGGTTTTACAGCTATTTCTCCAAGGAAGGGAATTAAAGCAACACACAGCTTAAGTATATGTGCACACACACAGAACATACATAAGCACGTCAGTTGTGTTTTGCACCTTGTCATGAAGTGTGATATCATTTGTAGTCTTAGACTATTGTATAAGTGAGTTAGTTCAGAGCCAAACAACATTCATCGTGGTCGTCACTTACAATAGTTTTCTTGCATGTATGCTAAAGCGGTTCTTTTCATTAGAGTACTAATAACATGGGATTTAAAGCTGCACTATTTCATATGTTTATACAGAAAATGGATCAGCTGGCTGTAAAAGATGTCACTCCTAATCCATAAAGAATTATCACTTCATTGTAGTTCGATGACCCTTTCACTGTCTTTCAGCTCATTGCTTTAATTTTATGGCTGGCAGTTTAACTGTTTAGGTTCAGTCTTACAACTCTGATCAACCTTGATACCAGCAGCCATAAACTGAGATAAATCCACTGTAACCAGCACAGACTAGCAAACAAAACTAGCTGGTAAACATAGCAATTTTAGAAGGTATTGATCGGTCTATCTTGTTTTTATAGTCCGTTTTGCTGTCCCCAAGTAGCCAAAAAAAATCTATTATTGCAGCATTATGTTTGACTATCATTTTTTGATATAGTCACACTGACACATTGAATTTCCCTCCTTTGCCATGATTCTCTTGAGTCAGTCACTTTAAAGCCATCATGAAATGTTTATGTGTGCCAAGCTAACAGTAGGAGAAGCCCAGATGAGGGATAAGTCATTGACCTGTAGAAGAACAAGAAGTTCCTAAGTTTCAAGACCATGCTTTTGGTTACATTCTTTGCCTTCTGTGAATATACAAACAGTCTAGTACCTCTATCTCCACCCACCCCTCCACCACTTGCCTGTAGCTCGAGCACACCTGCTCAGCTTCGTCTCTGCTAGTCAAACACACAAACAGCGCTTTCTGGCAGAAAGCATTGAAGGGAAACTTGCCATATGCACTTTGAAAGATCTTGCTAACATTATACTAGCAGCTTATGAGGATCATTCTTTGTGAACAACCCCAATGTCATGTAAACATTCTGTCAGAAATCGTAGCCTAATGAATAAAACCAACTTCTAATTCAGCAGCTTTGCTATCTGAAACTGTTTTCAGTAATGTTTGCTGTAACTTTCTTTGGCAACATCCCCGAGGCATATGAAATGTCCTGTCAGCATTTGACATGAATCATAATGTATCTTGGCAGGCTAACTTTGGCTAACATTATCCAGCACACTGTGGATTTCTTGGACACAGTCAATGAATAAAACAAGAAAAATAAGCCAACATGCTGGCTCGTACTTGCTGTGCTGGATGGAACAGTATCAGGCTTCAGCATAAGTTCTGTGGCAAAATCCATCTGTTTTTGTGTAAAAATTTCAGAACAGTGCTCTGAAAAATGGCTGCTCCAAACCCAAATTTTGACTTGATCTTTTCAGATCCTTTGGTAATACAAGACGACTTATCATTTCTCCTTTTCTGAAAATTTTGAAAATAGCAAAACTTGCAAAATGCCAACATGTAGTTACAGCTGGCTTCTCCTCTGATACCCCTGGATTCACTGCAGCCCCATCCTTCAAGTTGACGGGATTGCTTCCTTACATATACTGCATATGAAACGCTGGCTCTCTGAATCCGTGTTTGTGAAACTGTCACTGCGATTCCAAGGTGGAAATGCTCAGCTGTGGCACTGACAACTTGTTTTTCTTATGGTATGTCTTCTAACATATAAAAAACATCATATGGACATGTTAACAGGGTTAAAACTTTTCATTAGAGGGGGGTCTGTAAGGGGGAGATGGGCTTGGCGGAGGATTGGTGGTGAGGACACACACACACATCTTCACCCTTGCAGTTTGCCAGGAGGTTTTCTTGCTTCCTGCATTCAGAGGGCTGAGCCCTCGAGTTATTATGATAATGGTGGAGCCCTGCCATCAGTGTGTGCTGCCTATTGTGAAGCTAAGCTCTCCATAATCTAGATGGGGGCATTTAGCCATTTGGAATGCTTGCAGATTTGCAGTGGCTAAATATAGGCTAGGCTAAGGATTTGAATGCTAATGATAATACCTGAGGTGTTTTCTTACACCTGTGGGCATTAAAATGATAATGTGGCATCTGCTAACCAACTACCCTGTAGTTAAGTTTTATGTAGTGTTGGTTCATTCATGCAGGTCTAATATTAGAGTAAATGTCATTCAAGCAGTATTTACATTTAGTAGCATTAATCACCAGCAGTGCAGTAAAGGAGTAGAAGGAGAGAGAGGCGTGCTCAAGTGTTGGTGTCTGACTTTCTGCTTATTGACATCGGGGCTTCATCAGTGATTTAAGTGTGAATAATTGATTGTTCTTCGCTCTACTCCTCTTCTATCCGACTCATCCTCCTCTTCCTCCTGCTTCTGTCTCTTTGTAGTTGGTGCTACCAGAGTACTCCATCCATGGACTCTTCTGCATCATGTTCCTGTGTGCCCAGGAGTGGCTGACTGTGGGCCTCAACATCCCCCTGCTCTTCTACAACACGTGGAGGTAACTATCCAATCTCATTATATGTGTGTGTGTGTGTGTGTGTGTGTGTGTGTGTGTGTGTGTGTGTGCGTGTGTGCGTGTGTGCGTGTGTGTGTGTTTGTGTGTATTCCTGGACTTTCAGATTTATGACCTCGCTTCTTAAAAAGTATCCTGTTGGTACTGAAAAGCTGTACACGACATAAAGCACATACTTGCAGTTGTTGACAAGTGGTTGTGTGTTCCAGTATACCCAGGAATTATGTCCATATTGAGCTGCAGCACACTATTTACCTTCAATGTTAATTTCCGGTGCCAATGCACAGGAAGTAGTGTGCAATTGTATACTGCAGCAGTGGTAGCAGTGTGGAGCAGGTGGCATGGAACGTAAGCTGGAGTTTTGCTGAATCATCCGGTATTTAACATCTTTCCTATGATGCGTTTTCAAGTTTTTATTCCACATACACCGTTCTGCTGCTGTGCGTAATCTGTTGTGAAAAAAATGTATATGAATCCATACATGCTAGTTTATGGATTTGCATTTATAGTTTAAATTATGAGAGTAGAACATTGTATGTTGGATTGAGTCAAAATAATCTGAAGTGTGTGTGTGTTCATGATGTGCAATGAAAGAACATCTCAACAGTTTGGCTCATTGAAGTGTTTCTAATAGATTTTTTTGGACAACAGTGCAGCTCAATGGTACAGAGGAACAAGTTCGTTAAAAGCACGTATATCAGTGTTCTAGCAGATCTTGAGCCTCTGAAAAGCAGCGTCTGAAAAATGGGTCACCAGTCAGTGATCTTCAGGCTTTTTTTGCTGCTCCTTCTTTGTCTTTTTCTGTCTTTGTTGCTGCTCTTCCTGCCGGTTAGACGTAGACTGCTGGCAGCCTGATTGGTTTAAGCTTGTGCTCAGCTGGTGGAAGTTACAGACTGAGAGAGAACGAGAGGAGAGCAGAGGAGGAGAGGAGATTAGAGAAGAGGAGAGAGGAGAGCCAAAGAGAAAAACATCTTGCTGTCTCATTAATTGGAGACTGTGCCAGATGCCCACTGGCTACACATGCTGCTTCCTGCACAGCTGAGAGATGAGAAGACAAGGAAAGGAAGAGAGAGATGGAGGAGGGTGGAGAATGAAGGACGAGGTAGCAGGAGGCAGGACGGTGTAGCGAGAGAAAAAGCAAGTGAGTGATAGGAGAGAGATCTAATATTGACAAGGTCATTCAGAGGAGAGGGAGGGAGGGAGACACTGAGAGTGAGCTGTTAGAACACACTTCATAGATACAGTACGTGATCACACCAACACATATGGATGTGTTTGTGTATTTGTGTGTGACCGTATGTGGAGCTTCTTGTTCGTGAGTCTATGCGATGCTCTGCAGAGCTTACATCTGTTGCTGGGAGGGCTGCTTTAAGGCCAGATCGACAGCTTTGCCGCCAGCAAAGCTCGATCAGTTTGTCAATAGAAACTTGTAGTGAGGGATGTCTTGTAGCCAGGAGAAGCAGTGCTTTCTCATTAAGGCCTCTCTCAGAAGGTTAGGTCATGATGGCTTTTGGAGTTATGTGGTGCCCTCAGGCTTTCTCAGTTAGCTCTAGTGCGATGGAGCCATGCAGATATTTTTGGTATTTTTGAAGTTATTTGTTTCTTTGATATACATATATATATATATATGTGTGTGTGTGTGTGTGTGTGTGTGTGTGTGTGTATATATACATACATACATACACACAAACTCTTTAAAACTACAGGGAGGTCTGTTCATGAGTGTTGAAGCTGGGGTTACTGCGTGGCTAGCACACAACTCATGGGGCTAAAGGTTGCTGCAACTTTCGTCAACATTCATCCTTGTCAGAGCTATAACTTCCCGTGGATGTCATTATCCCATTGAGAATAGACATCCATAAATCTGCTCAGAAATGATAGAAGGACACTCCTTGTAACTCCAGAAGTTGCCTGAGAATCATCAAATTGTTTAAAGATTTGCTTTTTATTCAGAGATCTCTGCTGTGCTTCCAGTATTAGTGATCTTCATCGTGTGGATAAATGTATTCCAAAGTTTGTGTGTGTCTGAAGTTAAATGAGGCTTCATCTGTCTGAGTTAGTCAAATGAAAGGAGTATCTTTCAAAGTTGCAGCATTTTTAAAATGAAATTCCCTCTTCCTGAAGAAGACTGTAGATTCTGTCATCTTTTTCATTGGAAACATGTTAGAAAGGGTTCTTTTAATGGTCAGTTTGAGCAAGAGGAATGATGACAACAAGCAAAAGCAGTTTTGGTGTACATACAGGCATACAAGCATGTCTGTGTCTGGCCTCAGTAGAGAAACCTTCATTACGTAAAGTCTGGGATGATGTAAGTAGCTGGTCCATTCAGGGGGGGACATTCCCTTGTTTATTAAAAAAATACTTTTTTGCCAGACTAAAAGCTCTCACAATATGTGAATGTGGGGGTGTAGAGGGAAACTCCAAGATATGCTGGCCATGTAGTCATGTAGTTTCTTAAAATGCTTTGGTTGCCAGCTGAATTCTGTTCCAAGTGTGTGTGTGTGTGTGTGTGTGTGTGTGTGTGTGTGTGTGTGTGATGATGGGTGGGTGGGTATGTCTTTTGCTCAGCATACACTGGATGATTTTTCCACACTGAGCATCTTTAAATGTCTATGACATAGAATAATGCGCTTAATGTTTGTCAAATTCTTCTTGTCTTGTGGTGTCAATAGTTCTTTTTATTATTAAAGAAATTCTATTTGCTAATCATATGCCGTACTTTGCTATCTATTAGCTAACCTTGTTTACCTCATCATCAGTCATTTATGCATGTATCTTTTGTAGAAATACATGGCAATTATATTCAGTGACTCATTATAAAACCCTTCTGCCACACTCAAAATACATCAAAATGCATTTTCAACTGCATTATTGAAGATTTCATACATGCATGAGCCATCTATTGAGCAGCAGAAATTTGAATTAGTGAATGTACATTGTAATTAATTCATGACAACCAAATGTACGATCATTTCATAGTCACGTACAGCCAACGTACATGAATTAACATACTGTGTGGACATGCATAAACCATGTTGTTAGCCTGGGTTATGACTGAACAGACCACATGCATAATGGTGGCAGCTTCCTGGTTGGACTACATGACCCATCATACCCTCCAAAACATAATTTGAATGTTTAAATGCGTGAAATTCTCTGGGCTCTGTCGACTCAATGACTGAAAAAATAACTAGTAGTAAAGTAACTCTGTTAATGCAGCTGGTCTGTTACATGAATATACAGTTATCCATTGTTACAGAATCCTGTTCATTTGTATCAGCTCTGGGGTCCAATGAAGGGAAATTTCCCCCTGTAAAAAGTAATGAGGCAATTGTGTATCAGTACATAAACAGCCCTCTCTCAAAACAATAGGCAGCAGTTGGACTTCCCTCGTCATGTTTTCTCATGGTGACTTTTCTCGAGTACTCATTTTCTGTATGACATATTTTCTACTTCATAATTCTAACAGCCCCACTGAAATAAGTCTCACTGGGATGCAAAAGCTCCAGGAAATTTCCTACAATTCCCCAAACCCACTCTGCTATTAATTACCACCAGGTTTTGTGTTTTGGTGACATTGGACATCTTCATTTTACACAGCTTTAAGGGAGAGAGCTGTTTGTGTTTGCAAATATTGATTATGCTAAAAGCATCGCAATAACGCATGCAGACTCCATTATAGTGTGGATTTTCTTTTCAGCTTTTAAATCAGCCAGCAGGTGATAAATGGCTGTTTCATTGAAAATTCATTTTAAAGCTTTATTGAAAATCATTGTTCAGTGCTCATTTTCATGCACAGCAGCTGGAGTTATTAATTTACTGTACGGAGCTGACTGGATTTAGAAACCTAATAAACCCCAGCCCTGATACCTTTAGAACTCCATAACTGACGTGGGTGAAAATATATTTGAATACTCATCATGCTTTGTTTGTCTTGTTGGGAACTTTTTTGCTCCAAGAGATACGTCCAACAAGCTCCTCTTTATCAGGATATCCTTTGCTAAGCCCTCATCTCCTCATACCTGTCAAGCTTTCCATTTTAGCATAGCACAAGTTTACCAACACATTGTCATACCTGAATGATGGAATAGGTTGGTTGGCAATGACTCCCAAAACGACATATATCACTATTGGAGGGATGCAACAACAGGCCAGTATGTCAAAGCCTGCGCTCATATCTTTACAACATTAAGGTTGCCAAACACTTCATTTAGGTTTAGGCACTAAAACTACTTGGTTAGGTTTGGGAACGCTGATTTTCAGTTTCACACACAATACTGACCCCAGTCGTAATAACCTGCTTAGCCTAACCTGCAAAGTCAACCTTTACGTTGACTCCAACTGCTGCTGGATGACAGGTAAAAACTAGACTTAGTGTAGAAAACGCTATATGACCAAATCACGGCATATGTAAAAGTGTGCCGGCGTAAGAGATGACGCTAGGAAATGAGGAGCAGCATTGTTTTTGTGTTGCAGGGTATCTAGTTAGCTTGAATATTACAGTATGATGTACAACCCCAATTCCAAAAAAAAGTTGGGATGCTGTCTAAAATATAAATAAAACAGAATGTGATAACTTTCCTTTCTAACATAACTGCACATCTGAGAAGGCATCATTAATGCTGAAAGGTACAGACAGGTTTTGGGGGAACATATGCTGCTATTCAGACATCCCTGCTCATTCCAGCAAGACAATGCAAAGCCACAGTCTGCAGGTGCTACAACAGCATGGCTTCATAGTTGAAGAGCGCAGGTATTAGACTGGCCTGCCTGCAGTCCAGATCTGTCTCCCACTGAAAATGTGTGGTGCATTATGAAGCACAGGATAGAACAACGGACACCCTGGACTGTTGAGTAAGTGAAGTCGTCTTCAGTTCCCAAATACTTAAAAGGTGCTGTAACACAGTGATAAACAGGCCCCTGCCCCTGCTTTGAAACATGTTGCAAGTGAATTCAGGGTATATTTACAAGTTTATCAGTTTGACCATTAAGTATTTTGTCTTTGTGCTATATTAAATTGAATACATTGTGGCTCTGAAGCAGTGGTGAAGACTACACAGTGGCTCTGTTGGTCCTGGATCAGGCTTTTCCTAACATAGCCTGCAGCCCTGCAAAGTAACATCACAAAATACAATATGAAATACTTCGCTAAAGATATGATACCTGGCTTTGAAAGTAATGCTAGGTTACTGCAGAAGGTAGTAAGCTAGTTACTCTCCTAACATATGCAACTAACGTTAGGACAGTTAAAGACACTGCTTAATCCATTCCCTGTACTTTTGCTAAGCGTCTGTCCATACTTTAGCTAGACTACACAATCACTGCTCAGGGGACGGGTTTAGCAAACGGTCAATTTTCACAAACATATTCATCTACTATTTTGCCCACGTCTGCTGCATGATGGTGCCCGCTTAACTCATCATGCCATCTTTTTCCATACTATTTCCTTCCCCATTTCCTCCCGTCATCTCCCTCCGTCCCACCTTCCTTCCCCCTCCCACGGGGGTCTGGAACGGGTCAACTACCCGCGATGTGGTCTTTGCCCTCTGTGGTAGGTACTTCCATTCCCCAACGGACACTAAGGAGCTGCTCTACGACCCGGCGTCCGTGATGAATGGTGACACACTCAAGTTCTGCCTGAAGGAGGCCTGGTGCAAGCTGTCCTTTTTTGTCCTCTCCTTCTTCTACTATCTCTACTGGTGAGCACATGACAGGCAGTGTGGGGAGATAATTGGATTACATGTAAAGAGATTACATTAATCTGATTACAACAGATGAAGTAAAAAACAATGAAACTGAACTGAAGCTACTTAAAATATATAGACCAGAAGGGAAAAACTTTGAAATTGTGAAAATGAGCACTCACATCATATGTTTGATTCCAACTCTATTGCTATCACGTGGTTATTTAACTTGGTTTGATTTCCCAGCTCTGATGGAGCAATATGAGTGCAAATCACTGAATAAAGTAACCATTTCTCTAGCAATCACATGCAAGTTCTTCCACATAGTGTAGATCTGTAAGGTTGCTTAGGTTTACTGTCAGGCCCACAACTGCTAATGCATGTGATGTTGAGAGAATTTGATTCTTTACTTCAATGACAAGCACTACAAGAAGGCTCAGACGCACAGCTGAAGGAGAAATCTGTTGGATAAAGTGTTCATTTTATACATAAGAAGGTAGCTCTGTAAGTTATGCTATGTTTGGCATTGCACATAGTTCATTTATCTGTGCAATGTTTTATGATATGTCCAATGTTTTTGCTAAAATGTCCTGCTGTTACATGATAACAATGCACACTATGTTCCTGTCCATGTCTAATAATGCTGTTATTAATCACTGCGGATTCTTGTTCCATGTGTCATGTGGGTGCTGCAGTGTGTGGAACCTGGACATATCCCTCTAATAGGTCTTATCAATGGAAACACTTAAAGGTACAATCCTTATTTTTTGACCTTTTATTCTATGGTAGTGAAGTGAGACAGAATAGTATGATAAGAAAATCTGACCCTAGTGGTCTTCCATATACTGCCACACTGTAGAAGAACCAAGTTTGAGATTTTTGTGGAGCCCTGTTGGTTACAGGTAGTAGTTTTTGATGAGCTCCAAGATCAATTTTCAGGTTTTTAGCAGCCAGATGTGGCAGTATTAGCATGGAAGAGGATTTTTGATTATTATCCCATAACCCAAAAAGGATTGCAACTTTAACATGGAGTTGTTCTTGTATGTGTGTGACAATGCTGTGAATAACATTTAACACACGCTCTAAGGTCCCATCCTTGTAAAGAAGTGGTGTGCTGTTGATATGAACTGTTGTCATTTCAGGCAATAGGTAGTTTGTTAATGGCGATGTTAATATGTTTATCACAGCAATACCACACAGGTAGAAAAGCAACATCATGAGCAATGTGGCGAGTGTTGTTGTTATTCTATAACACAAGATACTAATTTTGGGTGCATTTGGTTTGCTTTTTTATTAAAAAAAAAAAAAAAGCAAACAAATTGTAGTCTCTACAACCTCACATTCTGTACTAAAATCGACATATATCAGGGATGAGGTGCTGTTTCATGTTAATTGTCCATGTTTTTCAAGATAATGTCATTTTTTTTAGAAAAATGTTTAGAAATTTTACAACAATAAGTTGATGTCTTTCTCTTGGAGGAAGCACATCAGGTTTAAAGAGTCGACTTTTTACTTGTTTTCCACTGAAAGCAGTAATATTCTTTGAAACAATTGTTAGATATTACAAAGGCTACAGACAATGAGGATACAGTATTCTCCCTCCTGGCATGGTATAGTGGAAGAAAGTAAGGGAAAAAAAGAAAGGAAAAGAGCTAATTTCTAATGCTTCAATGTATATCATCCATTTTCATACCAGTGCCTACATCAGCCAATTAAGTCAGTGTGTTGTTGATTAAATGAAGAAGACATTTTGTAGGTCAGTTTAAACTTTAAAGGACCGCACTGGTGGTTTTAAATATGTTAGCTGGTTAACAACAAACATGTGAACTTTACACTACTTAACTTAAAGACTCTGGGGAAATGGTGAGCAGTAATGTAAAGTATATATGTTCCTATTTATTCTACAAACATTCAAATTGATTTATATGACTTGATTGTGCTATAAAAACAGAAATCACCAGGCAGGGTGCAGCTTTATATTAATATTTGGGGCCTAATAGTGGTTTCAGCATGATTAACTGGGCCTCAACAGTGATGTTGTACTGATATAGTGTTTAGTCAGACAAGGTGAAAGCGCATTCAGGCAATGTGCTTTGGTCCTGTTGAGGACACTGGGTGTCAGTGGTTGTAAGCCGAGCATTCATCTTGAACTTATATCATTTTGCTTCTCCATCTCACTCCATCCTGTCCTGCTCTAGCTCATGTTGGACTGATCTGCTGTTTTAGTGACCACTGGCGGCGGCAGCAGCAGCAGCAACAGTGAGGTACTTCCCTTCAAAGCAGGGCGATGAGCCGTTCACTTTCAATTCCAACAAGTTCAAGAGGGCCAGTTTCTTGAAATTATTTAACATTTTCAACATATAAACCATGGTGTGATTTTTCATATATATCACATATAATATTGATTTCTTTGGACAGAAGCTTCCTGGCCATCAGCTGCTTAAACCATAAACTACTGTAGAATATGTTTTGTTTATAATATCTTTGTGCTCCACAAAGAGAATGATCAGCCAATTAGAATCTAAAGAGATGGTGTTGGCCAATATAACAAAATATAAATAAGACTGAAAAACAGGGTCTAGCCAGGATTTCTTATGATATGATTCACTGTAATTTATCAATGCAGCCTAGAGGCGCAGCACCAAGAGTGGTCTCACTTACACAGGTCGTGGACAAATCCCCAAAGTTACAATAGTTATTGGAAGGGGAAAAAAATAAATACAAATACAATTATTAAAAAGGGACCGCTGATTGAATACATCAGTGTCTTTGTACAGGTGTTTGCCTCCAGAGGGAGCTATGTGAAGTCTGACAAGTGAGTCAGTGTGGGTTGGAGCTGAAGTTTAGCAGCCCTCTGTGGCCCGCTCCTCATCTCTGTTTGAGGCTAGCGGCTTGGAGCTCCATTAGCCACCACGAGCATAACATGCCCAAATCTCCAGCCAGTTAGTGGTTGAGTTGCATTGTGGGTAATTCCAGATAAAGTGATTTAGATAACCTGAATAAAGCGGTGGGTTGTTTACAGCCTGTGTGACTCACTGGCCTGCACTGACGTTCTAATGTTGCCATATAACCATATTTCAGTAACTAAATTTATTTTAATTATGACTGTGATTTAAGTCATCACAACAAACACAAACTAAGACGATCAACCAGGTTGCAGGAATCTTTAACTTAACTGGGTAGTTCCAATGACATGCAATGGCTGAAAATCAACAGCTAATTTGAGAAGTGAACTCTTGGTTTATGATGGACAGTAAAAACAGTGAGCCAGTTTTAAAGGCTTTGTTCTGGTGCTTATATACAGTAGCTGGGGGTAAAGAGCTAGTTGAACTGGAAGTGAAGGGATCTGAAACCTGCTTCATGAGGCTTGTTTCTGTTTTCCTGCCCTGTGACACCCACCCTTCTTCTTCACTGCTCCCCAAAACCAAACACGCCAGCACGGCTCGCCTGCATCTTAAAGATCCACCCCCTCACAATAAATCTCACTGCACATGCACACACACACACACACACATGCACAAAGGCACCATGTATTCACATCATGAAACTGTGCATGCCCTCACAGACACACACTCAGCTCCACCTGAGCGCTCACCTCCACACCTGGGTGACAGATGATTTAAAATCCTTTTGAGTTGCTCAGTGGAGTTTATCTGCTGCAGATGATCCAGTGGAATTACTCTATAACTCTTGATTTTGTCCACCTGTGCACAACAGAAGGACGGAGACACAGGCTCAGAGGGCATCAAGCAGACCTGAGCTAAATGTATTTCTCATAGGGTTTCACCTATTGGACACATTTTTGTTTTTGTCAATACTGTAAATAAATTCAATTCCTCAATAATCAATTATAAATGAGTCAAGAAGAAGACACCGGTGCACAATGTGTTATGTTAAGTTTTAATATAAGTAGTAAAAGAGAACTTCCCTCCTCGTTAGCTCCTGTCTGCACAGGCCCTGGTGAGCTCTGTGCTGTCTAACCCTCCTCTGCTGTAGCTTCTCTCACAATGGATGATAATGAAGCCCTGTATGATAAATGGAGCTCCCCACAGAGTGTGACCTGTGACCTTTACCCTCCAACCCCTTTACCTTTTCTTCCCTCTCTCCTCCTGAACTTGTTTCTGTCACAGGGATGCTGTGTGAAATGTGATGTCCTCCAGTAACTACTACTTTTCTGTTGCATAATATGTACAGGTTTCCCGTCTTTTCTCAGCTTGGTTTAACCCCTGTGGTGTAATATCCTGGCCCTCAGCATGTTGTTGTATGCTGCTACCTGCGTGCTATCCTGCTGTACATTTACAGGTCTAAGATGTTTTATTGTATTTTTTGTTCTTCCCAACTTCCCGGACATAAAAAGGCGGACCTTTCTACTTTCTCCCAAGCATGCACACACAAGGTTAACTTTGGCTCATTAGCCAGACAGATGTTGAAAACTAATGGAACGTGAAATAGGCGACATCTGTCAGGAAAGGGGAGCGCTTAATATGAAATGTTTTTTGCAGGCAAGGAATGGCCTTACCATAGATTATGACTTAAATCCTTAATTTAGGTAACATAGATAAATATCATCAACACAAGTGATGTATTTCTAATAATACTTACATATAAACAGAGTGAGCCACCATCAGTTACAAATCATGTTTTCCACTGGTAGTGCTGCTGTACAGTGGACAAACACAATCCATTTTCCAGTGAAGCAGAAGCAAACGTATACATTCATTGTTTTTGCTTGTATCACAGTGTTCAATGATGTGTATGTGTTTGCCAGTGGACTAGATTAGATTGAAACTGTATGCTGCTGTTGGCATTTATAGGTTCGTAGGAAAAGCTGTCTACTAAAAGCCAACATTATTCCAGTAACACAAGAAGTTATCAAACTCAAGTTACCCTCTTTATGATGTAATGTTGTTAGTCCGTCGCACTGGCTGATTAAAAGAACAAACACCGCCGGCAGCAGATTGTATCAGCTGTAGCTAATTAACATTAATGCAGCGAGAAACTTGCTAAAAGACCAAACTGAAACTCAAACACCGTCTAACATCACTGTGTGATTGGGACTGAGCTGTGTGTTCTAGTTCAGTCGTGACTAATAGATTGGTGAATCTTGTCTGGCTAAACGATCAGGATTCAAGAGTGGGAATAAATAGTTATATGATTTTTTTTTTGTTTAACTTTAGTGTATGATTTCATTGTATCACCTCCCCTGTTGTGAATCAGGACCTCCAGTATTTGATCAAGTAGCAACTACCTGTGGGTCTGTTGGTCCACTGCTTTGGTCCACACTGGCAAACCCAGACAAACTATTTGATGGACTGCCATGAAACTTTGTACAGACATTCATGGTCCACAGAGAATAAATCCTCCTGACTTTGGTGATTCTGACACTTCATCTAGCACCATGAGGTCGACAGATTTTGGAGCTTTTGACAGTTTTTGATCAAAATATTTCAAGAACCAATCAAAGGATGCCTGTAAAATCTGCTACCCACATTCACACCTCCCTCAGGTTGAATTGTAATAACTTTAGTGATCTTCTGACTTTTCATCTTGTGCATCATTAATTTTAATTGGCCCAGCACTTTGGTTTATGACTAAATACCTGAAAAACTTATGACAGCCTCAGCTGGACTTTGTGTTGCATAAGTAGCAAATGTTAGCAAGCTTACATGTTAAATTAACGTGGTGAACATGGTAAACAGCTGAACATCCACATGCAAGCATTATCAGTGTGACATGTCAGCATGTTGATCATTGAGCTCAACTGCAGCCTCAGACTGATGCCACAAGATTCTGCAGACTCTTAGTCTCAGTTGAGGTTGAGTGAATTTAGTACTAGACTCAGATTTGATAAAATGCTATTGAACCCCAAATATAGTTACAAATGAATAGCTGATACAATAATAAATAAATAATAGATACAAACAACAGCAATAAAGTCATCATTCTCAAGATATTATACAAATCGTGCAAAGCTACAAAAAACATCACAACAGTGATGCAATGATATGCAATATGTGGCAACATATACTATTTAGTATATGTAGCCATGCAACGCAATATGGAGCAAGAGAACACGAAAATACTGTTAATAACCATGTTATGCACACATTAGCCATCCAGAACAGCTGTAGGCAATAAAACATCAAAGTGAAATTTCAACCAACTGTAACAGTCGTATTAATTTTAGTAAGTTGTTAGTAGAAGTAGTTTGCAAGTGCAATGGTGTTATCACACACTAAAGCCATGAAATAAAGCCAGAAATAACTTCACAACAAATCACCCACAATTAAGAATATCACCAATAAGCAGCACACATGTTCTTAGCAGCAAACCATGTAAAGACAAACATTATATTCAACAGGGTTTGGACAGAGCTTTGCCGACTTCCTGTAAAAACCAAAAAGTTGCCGTACAGAAAATTTATGAAAATGCCACTAGCTGCCTGGTGTGCAGTGGGTGTTGTGGCAACTGATTAGTGTTCAGTGAAAATTCCATAACAAGTGAAGGGAATTGGATTTGTCTTCCTTTGTGTTTCACTTCACACATGTATGTGCTGCACTGCGTTCTAATTAGAGCTACAATAATTGGATGTTGCCTCGCTGGCGCACGTTTTTCCTGCATAATAAGGTGTCACATGAAGAGCCTGTGTTCAGCACTAACTTACCTCACATTGGCTCTGCTGTTAATGGGATTTACGTGGACTTGGACACATTTAGACAATTCCAGATCCAGTGGCTGGTAGTACTTGAGAGTAGCATCCAACCCAACCGGGCAAACAGTAACCTCCTAACCTCCTCCTCCAGACAATGTTTAACATCTCCTAAGAAATGTTTGACATTAACATGGGGACAACTGTATTCAATGTCCTGCACACATTTTGCACACATCAGAACATTTTACAAGCACATTCAAAAAACTTCATAGAAACAATATGAAGCCACCGTAGCACCAAAAATATATTTCTGTACAATTTTAAGTCAGTCAGTGAGATTTTATGGTGATTTGCCTGTTTCGTATTGTCATGTTGTAGGTATTCTGCATGTGGAGGTGGGAGTAGAGTCATTTTTCTGGATGTTTAAATAGCTGGGATGAGAGAAGATATGTTAACATGAACAGGAGGGTTAAACAAATAGAGAGCTTCCATTAAATTTCTTCTCTTCCTTGTCTATTGTCTAAGTGCCGGTGTTCCTCTTTGCTGCAGTATCTCATATAAGAAGTCACATTTTAGCATACATAATGTTCTGTTAATGTTTAATTAAGCTGTGAAAGTGAAGGAGCTGTAATTTAAAGAGCTACAAGTCAGTCTACTAATGACGATGCCAGCTCTCAGAGGTTTTAATGGGAGGAGGTCAAGTCTCTGAGGAGGAAGCAGTGTTTCACTCTTGATCTGTCTGTCTCTCCTCTCACATGTATCCTCCTCCTGTCTCTCTCTCTCTCTCTCTCTCTCTCTGCATCATATTTTCTCACTGTCCATGGATATTCATGAGTCAACAGAGTGAACTTGCAGTCTTCTCGCCAGCAGAGATTAGCGGAGGTGTTAGGAGTTCGGAAAGGCCTCAGGGATGAACACAAACATTTGGAAGCATTAGTTACTGTCAGCGAGGTGCTGATCTGTTCTTGTCAAGTCCCAGCTCCGTGAGACAAGTGTTGAATCCCCAATCTGTGATTTTGGCTGTTGCTGTTTCATGCAGTCCTTTATTAATCTCTTTTTCAGGTAAACATCACACGTCACTGTGTCTTTGGTCAAAAAAAGGAAAAAACAACGAAAAAGAAAAGCTTCATGGTGGTGAAATCACTGTGTCACTTTACAGCTATGTGTGTTTTACAGCTTGTTTTGTACGCGCTCATTGCATTACATGATGCTCATCAGCTTTTGCTTTTTCTTTTGCATTCAGTGGCAACTTTTCTACAGCTGCAGTTTTTGTTTTGTTTTTCTTTTCAGAAATGAAAAAAAAAACAGCACAAACATGCCAGGAAGGATTGTTGGTTTTACACTTTTACGTCATGGTAAAAACCTACAAATGGAAAATTAAGACTTTTAATGTGGAAACACAATGTTATTGGTAATATTGTAGAAAAAAAGAAAAAAAAACAGCTCTGTATTTAAAGATGGTTTATCACAATGTTCATTATGTTGTGGAACATACAGTATATTATCTAGCTTGTCTAACAGGTCATTTTGTGCATTTCACACCAGTTGCAGGTCAGGGTTCAGCTTTGTGATTATTCTTCAAACACATTCAAAAGAATACATGTTTCACTAAATTAAAGCCACTTGGAAAAGTAATACAGCATTTCTGTATTTGGAACTACAAGGGAGTTAAAGCCCTATATAAAGCCCTGTGTGTTGCTATAGTTACAGATGACAAACCTTAAAATCATTTTCACTTCAAAATTATGTGCATAGCACAACCAAACATAGCTTAAACAGTGAGATTTCATTTTGGTTGAACTGCTGCAGTGTTTGTGCAGCCACAGACTTTGAGAGGACGGGGATAGTACAGACACTCCTCATCAAGACGTCAAGATAAGCCGTTTCATCATGAGCGGCCTTTGCCTGACTAGGCACCTTTCATGTACACTCGTGTCTCTCTCTGGACATACTGCAATCTAAACTGGCTCTAGACTCACGGCTGTGTTCACACATACTCTGTTATTGCACAACAAAGCCTTGAGGAGGGTTTTCTGTGAGTAAAAAAGCTGTTTATTTTAGCATCTGTGTTCCTGTTATTCACATATGATCCCAGCACTTGCTATAGACACTGTAGAATAAATTATATACAGTAGTTTATTTAACAATGCTGACTTATTGTAATAATTATTTCTGACATTTTCTGCTAATAATTGTGATAAACACAAGTGTTGGTCGCTCCTGCCATTGACTGCTTGGAAAAAAGCAGTCAATGGTCTCTAAAACACCTTTAGGTCATGTCCTATTGTTTGCTCTGTAAAATAGATTATAACAGCTTATATTGCTTCTCTGTCAAGATGTAATACTGCTCCCAGATGCTTCTGTCATAATATTTTGCAAAATAGACCAAAAAAGTTACACCATACAACTGAGCAGTGGCTACTATAGCTGCAATTACAGAACAATGCTACCTGCTAACAGGGCGCTCAGACCAAAAACACTGTTGAGGACAAATGCAAGAGGCTGCGTTCTAATGGATGTAGTGCTCTGTAATGTAATATTATCCAGGAAGATTTGAGTTATAGATCAGTGAGTGTGAGACCTTATCAAATGTCAAACCAGTGCACAGTGGTTTAGAAAATCACAAGAAAGGATTTTGCTATTGCTGTCCCGCCATTAGCCTCCGTCTTCATGATAAATTACTATTGGTGGAAGGCATCGTTTACTGAAGTGAAAGTACAGTGTGACAGTCTTAAAATACTCTTTTACAAATACTGGACTTAAACTATGACTTACGCAAGTAAAAGTATAAAAGTATTAGCATTAAGCGTACTTAACATTAAGTACGCTAAATTGACATAATCTTGCTAATACAGCGTTTTTAAATATTCAGTATGCATAGTTGCCCATTGCAGATTATAATTATTAAAGCATTAATGTGGTCATCACTTTCATGTTGCAGCTGGTGCAGATGAGGCTCATTTTAATTAGTACTGGTGGATGGCTTCATCTATACCCATTTGTCATAATTTATTCATTTATTTATATTTTATATTAATGATCCAAATGTAAATGTGAGTAACTAGTATCAAAAGCTGTCAAATACATGTTGTAGAGTAAAAATACTCATTTAAGTACATCAATACTGTATTTAAGTACAGTACTAGTAGAAATGTATTCAGTTAAATTTCACCATTGCAAGCTATGTGTATTTGTTGCCAGCAGAGTGGCTCAATGAAATGAATGAGAGAGCTGATTGAATACTTTGTAATGTGAAAATGTGGACGCTGCGTTTCTACTGTTTGCCTTACGGTTACAATTACAGAAGAGTCATCAAGTCTGCAAACAGCAATATCAGTCTAATATTTGCTAACAGCCACTATACGCTGCTGGTCATACCAAACCAAGTAAGACTGCTGAAACAAATACTCAGCTTTCCACTTGCAAATGGAGGATTGTGTTATTCCTTTGGCCACAAATTACATAATCTTGCTTTAACCCATTATTATTACTGCTATAACATCACCAATCGCAGTGCTGAATCATAATTCAAACAAACAGGATGTGTGAACACAGCATTAATCTGAATAATGCAGATTATGAGAGAAAAGCTTCAAAGGGACATCACGTATAAAGGTTTGCTGTCAGCAACTAAAATAAATAAGTCTACATCTGAGTTTCTATCTTTCAAGTACACAAACAGACTCCCCATTAAATCTGCTTGCGGTAGAGACAGCACTATTGAGATGAATCAGCAGAAAAACTAACTATGGATCAATGAAATGTTTGAACACACACACAATGTCTAATGCTCCATTCGAATGCTTCAAACAGGCCACTAGATGATTTGAACTGTTATGTAATTTTCACTTTGTCACTTCCTGCCTGCCTGTCCAATCAGACAAGTGTTGACTCTCTTCCTACTTCCTGTTTCTTCTTCTTGTGTTGCAGTATGATCTACTCCTTGGTTACCTCATAACAACTGATATATCAGCAACTGGAGAGAAACAAAAAAAAAACCCTCTGGATACATAGACTGCCGTTGTCTCGGTCTAGAATCAAAAGACAGGAAATTTAAAAGTAAAGAAGAGAAAGAAAAAGATGGAGGATGAAGCCTCTTTTCTGCTTCATCACCTTAAGAAGGAAGGACATGTTTTCTGCTGAAGTGTATATAAAAACTGAAGACTAACACTCCTGTTTACAGTTTGACTGGTCATAGAGAGACCCGAGTTAATCACTGCCTGGCTAACGTTTGTACCACACACACACACATACCACACACACACACACACACACACAAACACACATCCACAGCCTCCTCTGGAGTGGTGCCGTACTCACTGTACAGTAGCAGCACCGGTAGCCCAGAGGATGAAGAGCACAGTAGCGTTTGCACAGTTTGTCTCAGGCACAGCATGGTGAAGCACTGTCCAGCCCAGCGCAGCTCACCGACCCTCAGTCATTCCCCCTCGACGCCTCGCCAACCGTAGCTTCAGCGGTGAGTCAGCAACGAGGGATAGATGGACGAGTGGATGGATCACACTGTACAGAAAAGAGAAAGCTCTGGAGCAGCCAGTTCCTGATATTTCCCCCCCCCCGGACGGCACATACAGTCCATGGCCTGTGGGTTTTTTCTTTCTAACATTACGTGAATGGCTTTTGTGACGTGTGCATTTTGGTGTATTCTTTAAAAAAAAAGGCATTTCTAATTGAATTATGATCTACAGCAAACGTTAATCTATACAGCAAATGCCTTCTTAGTGTTGTCCTAGTGTCGTTCTATTGTGGGAAACTTTTCTAAAAGTCCAACTAAAAACTGACACCTGTCTAAGCTTTTATAGTAGAGGAGCACACATTCTTTGCACAAATAGCGTCTTTGATCTTGCACAATATTTGCAATATTTGGCTATATATTAGAGATCATTTATGATAGGTGAAGGTCTTCCAACATGAAAAGAACTATCCAGCCCTATTTGAAGATGGGGAGACAATGTGAATCTTTTCTAGCTCGATTTACATCATGGACCAAAATGTCTTTTCAGTATTTAAATTGATTTAGTTATGTCTATTTGTGAGATAGCTTGCCTTCCTGCTCTATTTCAAACAAAATAATGTTTTCCAATGTAACCACACCATGGTAAGACAGAATGAGTAGTGAATAAAGCAGAAGATGTGAAAGGTGCCAAGCATTAATCTTTGATGAAAAGCAACTGCAGCAGATGTTGACGTCACAAAGAAAAAGAAAGTGTCTGAGCTGTCTGGGAATGTTGAGATACTGCTCAATTCTGAGGTCAGGCTCAGGTTCAGGTCACCATCCCTGCAGCTGGAATGAATTCAGTGTCTTGCTCATAGACGCTTACTATAAGCAGGGCAGGTGCTTGAACCTGCATCTTCCATGTGTAGCACAGTTTTGTAACTAGGCCGCTCTTTAGATCTTCACGATCATCGTCACATGATGAGCTCACTTCGCAAGCCGCTACTCAAGGAGCAGATAGGAATGCCCAGTTCTTGTTGTTTTCTCTTATTCTAATTCAAGCATTTTCTATCCTTACTGTGTATGTGACCGACCAAGTTGAATTTAGATATTGTTTATGAAATAAAGTATTTTAAAATCAAGCATTTGGTGTATATGTATATGTATGTATGTATGGTTTGGTATATATTTATAGATATGCAAATCCATTGGTCATACTTTTTATATGTGCCTTGTGCAGGAGATGCAAAACCACCACCAGGGAACAAGAACGGAAGCTAATGCTTGAAGGATCAGCATGTTTATCAGAGGGAAACTCAAGTATTTTTCAACCTCGACCCTATTTTCTTTTTTGTTTTTTTTGTTCTAGTTGTTTTTTTGTGTGTCTAAGTGAGAAAGGGGGACAACAGTTATTCAAATCAGTCCACTACTGAGCGAGACCGCTGCAGCTGGCAGTCACAAAATGGGCTGCAATGTAATCCCTCAGGGAAACTGCACACCCTCAGTATACATCCTCTGAAAGCGCTTGTTTTTGCCACTAGAGTCCAGGCTGGAAAATACCAACGTTTTCTTTTAACTATGCACAGGATATATTTCTGCACTTTGCTTGGCAAAATGATAAAAAAATAAATAAATAACACAGACCAGGCATGCACCTGGTGCTGTGCAAGTCTCTCTAAGCAGTTGGGTGGAAGTGAGACAAGTCCTGGAAACACTTAATGCCCATTTACATGGCACATCTTGACTGTTAGCAACACAAATCAAAGCTGAACCATGCATCATGTACTATCATGAAAATAGAGCCTCTTGGCAGATGATCACTGTCATTAAAAACAAAAACTGCAAATCTGTTATGAATAAAGATTTAAATTCCCCTCACACATAATGAAAAAAGCTTTTCGTTTTCTTTAACCTCCTCAAATAAGGCAAAATCAAAGCCATTTCTTTTTAAAACACACTTGCGGTGATGGAACATGCAGCAGATCAATGTAATACACACACTGTACCAGGACACAATGGTGAGGAAAATATTAAAATCTTGTCAAACATTAATCCATTTTTCAGCCACTTGGGGGCATGTTAGCAAACAGTTGCCTATTTACACATCTTGCAAACATGGAGCAACATTAATATTCATTTGTCGTTGTCCAATATTCACTCGTATAGCTCTTTTTTGGTTTCCACCACATACTTTAGCTGTTAAGCTTCTAAATTCTGCCACTATGTTCACCGTTAGTCACCAACTTTTCTTCCATTTGGTGCTGAGCAGGTGGTCTAGAGTGTGTTTATCAGAGATTTCTTCATAGGAAACAGCTGCCTGCTGCAGCTGAAAAATGACATTGAAAAGAGCAGTGAGATGGAGCCAAAACTTTAGAACCAAAACAGTGAACTGAAAGAGACTGCAGGGAGTCAGGTAATAATTCTCTGTGGGTTTGTGACTATAAGCAACCCCTTTGAGGTTACATATGCAGTGAAAGTAGCGGAGTGGTGCAGCTTTCATTAGCAGTAGTAATAGCAGAATGTATGATATACCTCACTTCAAGAAAAGCCCTGCATTAAAACCTGTTAAAAGTGCAGAGGTACTGTCAGCAAAATGTATTTAAGGTATCAAAAGTAAAAGTAATGATTAACCAGAGTCTGTCAGTGTCATATTATTTCATATTCTACTACTGGATGAATATTGTTGCTGCATTAACATGTAACAGAACAAGAGACAGTGAGCCCTCATACTTAAACTGACCAGTTTGTGTGTGTGTGTGTGTGTGTGTGTGTGTGTGTGTGTGTGTGTGTGTGTGTGTGTGTGTGTGTGTGTGCAGGTGAGCAAGTGCGTGTCCAGGCTGTGGCAGACCATTGCTGACAGATTGGTGACAGCCTGTCTTCCCAGTATGCACCTGGGTGCTGTCCACCTCGCTGCCATATATTTCATCATAATTAAAGCAGGCTGCTGACCTTTTGGCCCATCGTTATGTGTGCGTGCGTGTGTGTGTGTGTGTGTGTGTGTGTGTGTGAAGCCTGTCAGTGATGTATTTGGATTAGCCCCACACACACACACACACACACCCACCTCCTCTCACCTCCCTCTGTTTCTGTTCTCTTCCCCAAATCCTCGCCAGCATCCAGCCCTCCTCTTAAAGCTGTGAAATGACATTGAGCTCTTGTCCTGCGGCTCTGGCACACTGTGCTCAGCCGTCTGGAACCCGAGGTTTGTCTGTAAAACTCTGTTTCTTCAACTTTTCACAGCAAGGGAGACAATTTTAATCTCACTCTGCATGGGACTGAAGCTCACTGATGCATATTGGTACTTTCTCTCTGCGAAGGCCCAGCAGAAATAGGCTCTCTGACTCATGTTGACTTTCAAACACGTACTTTTCCAAACTGTAAACAGACAGTGAGTCAACTTTTGTAGAACGGACCAACATGGGACACGGGGGGGCACTAGCTATTCTAGGTCAGTGACTTTCTACCATGTGACACCAAGGCCTGAGATTCTGCAGGTTTTCATTCAAACAAAAGTCTACACAGTATCTCAGCTCAGCCCCTCGTCTCTGGCTTCAGGTGAACAAATCAATAAGTGAACTCTTGTTGAAATAAGAGCTCCCAGTTTTCACAGAAAACAGCAGAGAACCGCCACAATGGCACGTTGCAGGGCTTGTGTACACAAAGTTGTAGTGAGTGCCAGCAGTCGGCACCAGCCTCGGTGACAAATACAAGCACTTGCATCTACCTGCTTCTCAATAAATGACTCCTGGTGAATTGCCTGTGCAAAGCTTTTAATGTGACAGGAGAGCAGCAGGAAGTGACTGCTTTTGACTTAGAAGTACAGTAGAAGTAGTCTGGCTGTAGGGCAGAATCTGATCAGCAAAAATTAAGAAATTACCTTCCTGCTGAAATGTTTAACGCTTAATTCTGACTCACTATGGCACCCATGGTGGCCTGGACTCTGTTACCGTAATAGATGGCATGCATAACTGAATTGTTTGTACAAATAACTTTCTGATGAGGTTGCAAGAATTGTGCAGCTAATTTTAAGACAACACAGATTTACCGACTGATGCAATGAAATTCCTTTTTTCTCCCTCAGGAGTGCCTCCAGACAGACATTTCTCCTTGTGTTGCACAAAAACATTAGGACCAGTGTCTAACCTTCTGTCTTTTTTTTGTTCTTTTTGTACCGCTCACTGACTTTGTCCCCAAAACACCTCTAAGCTCTAATGCCATCTGAACACTTCCCGTGGAGCTGGGTGCCTGCTTTTCATCTTATCGCAAAAACTTCTGTCTTCCACTATTTTTTTATTTTTTTGCTTTCACTGCAAGTCCTTCACCTTCTTTCACTATGAGTCTTTTATCCTCAGACACAGAGAGGGAAAGAAAGAGGTGTGTGTGGGGGGGGGGGGGGGGACATGCAGCTAAGCATTATGGGCCTTGACACATGAGGCTGTGCTGTCCTGCAGAGCTGTATGGGCAGTCTGTCAGTGTCCTGTGTGCTTCAGATGGCTGTCCTGTCAAACTGCATTACCCACAACACCACCAGTGAGAGGAGGAGGATTTCACCGTCTGGTCGTCTGTGTCTCGATCAAACAGCAGTGGTTCTGTGCCAACATTCAAACTTTCACTGACTGATTTGTCTGCAAATAGAGTACTGCAGTACACATGTTTATACTTCTATCTATACATCCCCTCACCCCTTACCCTAACCTTAACCATCACACCTACATGCATACCCCCCTAATCTACACCCAATTCTAACCTAAACGTTAAAACCAAGTCTGAACCCTTAAACATCCCTGTGAAGGTCTGTCTGAAAGTGAGGACCACCCAAAATGTCCTCACTCCCAAGATCTAAAACTCAAAGTGGTTCTCGTAAAAACACTCTCGCAGACACACACATACTGTTTTTGCACATCCCACTCACTCTCTCTTCCCTACGTCCTTTTTTCCCCACTCTGTATTTCTATATTTACTCTTTTTCTGCCATCTTTCTTTCCCCCCCGCTCTCTCTCTTTCTGTCTCACTCAAGATTTGTTTGCAATCTGTTGTATCTGATGTATTAATTAGTCTCAAACTAATGCAGGTTTTGTTGTAGGTGCCACTGTTCTGTTTGTTCAGCCATGTTGGTTCTAACTTTTCATGCTAAGCAAACCATAGGAACTGGTCATAATAACGATACTGTTCCTCTTCCTCTGTCAGTTCAAATAAATTCCTGTTGCAACTGTTAAAAATGCAAAGCGCCTCTTCCTCTTGAGTGTCAGAGTTTGTTTTCAAGAGGCGGCTGCCCAACAACTAAACAGTAAATGCAGTAAACCTCAGGATAGCGTCACTTAAACTGTGTGGGATGTGTGATGTGCCACCTTTGGTTTAACTGTACATTTAAACAGACACAACAGGTGAATTTTGAAAAACATTTAAACAGTAAGAATAGTAAGTTATGGGAGTATATGTAAGCTCCTGGCCAATGTAAAGCCAAAGATTACCTGCCACACACAACAAACAACAGAATCTGGTGAATCAGCACTCTCACATATTGAAGCAAGCTGTCTAGTAATATATTCAACTCGCTCTTAGAGATCTACAGCACTCTCTAATCACATTTTGTCTTCCAGATGCACAGTCATTAAAGAGTGGATGGATTAGGGTATAATACAAGAGGAGAGAGTTCATTATGAATCCCTTCACAACACATTTGAGCTACCTGCCAAAAACAACAAGCAGAAAAATGGGCATCAAGGCAACCTGCAGCAGGTGTTTCCCATTATAATCTGGAACTCCTGGAATCCACCCAACACTAAATATCATTCACTGTTTTTTACTGCCTGCCTTTCATAATTGCAGCCAAATCATTTTCCCTATGTTGAAAAGATGAGCCTTCTTTAGAAATAATTTTATCTCATGTTCCAGTGCTACCTATTGTGTACTTTGTGTAATTAACTACCGACAGCAAAATTGGATCATATCACTGGAGAGAGAGAAAGAGAGAGAGAGAGGGAGAGAGAGAGATCCTACCAGTAGCTAGAAAAGCTACAGAAAAGGACAGTATAGACGGTCTGATCGTAGCAGCACAAGAATAGCAGGGTTAGGGTTACACCAGGCTAGCTTTGCTGTGCAGAGATGCCCCTGACAGTCCAGTAGCAGGCCGTAAGATGCTAGCTGGGAAAGCGTACACTGAAATTCATAAGCAAGTGGCTGGGATAGTGTTTAGGAAAACCTGCCCTCACCAGAAAAACAATTCTATAGGTCGACTTTGCAAGAAGGTTATTACGACATATCTATGTTTATCGTTTGGAGGTGACTTCTAGTGGCCATAGAAATGATGACAGGAGTAAAGGAGGATCAGGTGATGTACTATAAAGAGTAAGAATGTCTGCATATGGAGAAAGGTGGGGTGGAAGGATGGGTCAAAACCGACTCATGTCTGCTGTGAAAACGTGAGGCAACATTGACACATTTTAAGTTACATAACATACTTATGTTACATGTAGGTAACAGCAATGTACTAACTGGTTGCCTAAACCTAACCAAATAGTTTTGGTGCCTAAAAGTACGCAAACTGCGACCATTTCACAACATGGACAACGTGAGGACGAAGGTTCACCTGTGCTGGTACTCTCCAACTGGGATATATGTTGTTTTGGGCATCTGACCTATTCAGTCATTTAGGTGGTGAGGATTGAGGGTCTGCAGTAGCAACTAGGCCTACAGCTTGTTTAAGATCCCAACAGCTGAGGGAACAATGATCATCAGCATTATCATTTTCTTTATGTATGTTTCCAGCAGGTTACTGTTATACACTTACTGAACCTTTCCAAAGAATCACAGACAGTTTACTATGCTGAAATACAGCAATCAAAAAGGAGAGGTTTATAGTATCTTCCATTGTAATGTTGGAGGAGACTGCAAATGAACCCATCTCTAAAGAGCACTTGTACCTTCACAGCCTCCGGCAAAGACTCCAGTGATACAGAAGAATCAGCCTTTACTTCCATTTGTATGAATCCTCTGTCTTTTTAATGCAGCAGGGAGGAAAGTGTCTCTCTGAGGAGTATAAGGGGATTGAGTGACAGTCAGCACAGATTCACACTATTTTACATCACAGGTGTTGAGGTGTGTGGTGGATCTGGGATTGACCACTGACTGAGTTTTCATCAGAGTCACCGCTGAACCATCAGAGAGTTGATGAGAAGATTGATAACACTCTTATACAGCGATTATGTTTCTGCAGCTGGAAAGGAAGTTACAATCCCTTATAAAACCATAATCTGTCATCTCTACAGTTCACCGTCTGTTGTGCAGATCAAAAAAAAGGGGATATAACATAATCACTGTGAGCTTCGCAGGTGCTACTATGGTGCTAATAATGTAACATTGATCGATTGCTGTTGTACTTTGATATGTTTTGCTAAGGTGAGGATGGCTGTATCACACAAAACTATGGTCATAATACCAACTTCAACAGAAGTCCTCTTTAATTTTAAAAAACATTCATCTCATCGGAGTAAATCTCTTTGTTATCTTACAATTTGAAAAATAGACAATAGTTTGCGCCTGTTAACTTTCAGAAATTCCACAAACTTTGGAGATGATAGGATAGAGGATAAAGATAACACAATACATAAAAAACAACAAAAGCTCAGTATATTTTTAAAGCGCTACTATACTCATATCTTCCTTTAGGCACAAAAGGTGACATTCTGGTTTTGTACACCGTTTTTTTAATGCAAAGAACATCTGTTGTGACACTGTTTGGTCGGAGGGGATGAGTACACTGCTATTTGACTTAAAGCCTTAACAGCTATCTGCCAGGGGCAGTGGTTTCTGTGCAGCAGAGGTTTACAAGGTTAACACAGCATGGATTCATGTGACAGGTGACAACACTACTGGAGCCATATGCAGTAAGCCAAACAAGTTTGCATGCATGTACACACACATACTGTATGTCCAGACTGCCTGCATGCATACCAAGTGAGAGGTTTTGTTTTTATTGATTCGTGTGTTTAATAATGAATGTGACAGGTTATAGTGTCATGATAGAGTATGAAGAAGCGTCATCAAAAGGCTCAGTTATTCACAAGCAAGGATGGAGTGAGGTTCACTTCTTTGTGAACACATAATTGTATGAAGGATATTACTTCATGGGCTCAGGAACACTTTGTAAAACTGTTGTCTGCAAACACAGTACACTTGCTAATGATTGCGTTTTGTTTTGTTTTGTTTTTTTTTTTTTTTTATGTATGTTTTACAGTGTCCCACTGTTTTGGAATCAGGGTTGTAGAGTAAGACTGGTTTACCAACCAGGCAAATTGGGGAGCTGCCCAAAAAGCTTGTTTAACTGTTTGTCAGAATTTCAGTCACTAAAGAATAATATCAGTCCTGCATTCTTAGCTGTTTTTGACTTATAGTGTGACATTGTCAAAATCTAGTTTAAGAACTTAATTATTTTAGCTAAAATTGTGCTTACTTGATGCATGTTTCTAATAAAGTTTTGTTTAATCAAATAGCTATGACCTAACACAAATTAAGTATTATTCCAAATCCTGGTGTTCCATTAATTTGCCAATGAGCTAGACAATAGACATCTTGGACCAATTTCTCAATGAATGCACAGGCATTAAACTGTTGCTGATTTTCCAATCAAATTCCTGCTAAGACAGCAAACAAATATATTTCCCACAATGTCTGCCCCATAAAGTGTCTTGATTGCCCTAATTTTTCTCTGTTTTGAGCTTCTCCTTGAACACTAACCACGATGAACAGCTCTATCAAACAAGTCTGACAGAGATGATGCCTTTTTGAAAAGCTGGAATATTTGAATCTAGTTTAGATCATATATTTTTATAAAAACAACAGTAATAGTCTTACTGTTTGCGTGTACTCTATGTGCATTTCCTGAACTGTTCATACAAAGATGAGGAAATCCCAAGTTGAAAACATGCAATCATTTCTCACTTTTTTCCAGACACAGCTTTAGATTCAAAATGGGTCTTGGTGTTAAAGTTTGACTTACAGTTTATAGTCAATGTCTTCACAAGTATAGTACTACAAGTGTTTGAGCTATGCCCATGCTGGTGCGTGTACCTTGGTTAGACACAGATGCTGGGGTCTCTGTGGGAGTGCTAATTACCAAAGATATGTTCCTCTCCTTGACGCTGAGCTGACCTTCAATACTGTTGCATTAACCACAAGGCTGGCAGAGCTCACGCAAACTCCCACACACTCTCTGACACACACACACTGCTGAGAAATACTGTTACTCTCCTACTTTGTCAGAGGAGCTGTTTGTCATGGCCTTTAACTCAGAAACAGCTTTAGAGAAGAAATCTTCCTCTCCATCTGCTAACAGCTCAAGGCCGGGCACTGAAGCTGCACTGGAGAGAAAAATGGGTGAAGGCTACGATGAAGACATCACCTGTTACAGAATACCAATAACTGTACTCACACATTTTACTAACAGAAGCCTCCCTGAAGTCCAATTCTGAACCTGGTTTTCTTTAAAGCTACACTCATCATTTTCTTTCTTTTAAAATTGGGTCACATGACTAGTGTATGTGTAACGTTAAAGAGTTAACTCACAGTGAGTATCTTTAACTCTGCAGTTGCCCTTGAGCTTTTTGGAGTTTTTATATGTCCGTGTCAGCAACGGGCACTGGGATGATGTTTTCAGGTTGTCTGTATGTCTGTACGTACATCGGTCCATCCCATTCTCATGAACGCGATACCTCAGGAACACCAAGATGGAATTTCTTCAAATTTGGCTCAAACATTGGACAACAGATTTTGGTGGTCAGTGGTCAAAGGTCACAGTGACCGCACAAAAGACATAAGTGGCCATAAGTCAAGAAGTCATATGGCACAGGGTTATATGTTTTGGTAAGGAATTCTTGGAGACTAAACCAGAGCAAAAAAGAGACTGAATATTACATTCATCCCATGGAAAGAGACATGACTCCAAATAAATGCAAATCTTACTCTGTGTCTGCTGGATCTTGATATATGCAAAACTTCTCATCCAAGTGACCAAAAAACAATAAAAGCGTCATTTAAGAACTGAAAAGTTGTGCCAAAAGAGCCCTTCACAATCTGCAATGCAGTGCACGTAAGTATCAGTATAATGAAGAATTAAAACATTGCACTTAGTAACATAGCATTTAGCATTAGCAGGGCAGGAGACTAACGGTATCCCATCATCCTGTGGACATGACATCACTTGAGGTTATAGACCAGTTGGACCACGACTATTCTTACTTTCTTACCAATATGACAAAACCCTTGTGGTGAGCAGAACAAGGGGGTGTCTTTGTAAAAGAAAACATAAAGTTATTACTTTTTTTTACATTGGTTCTCAGTTTATGTCCCTGGTTTCATTTAATAATACCTGAAAAATATCAAATGGACAAACACCAAATGGCGCAAAAGCAAGCGATGGGCAGTAGTTAACCTGAAGATAGTCTCCAATTTAGATTAACAGATAGTAAAGTGGTAAAAAACAAGGCTTCTTTTTTTCCTCAAAGTCTTTATCTATAGGCCCATGTTCAGCTGATCATTAATTACCATTAAGAAACCAACATGTTTCATGTTTCAGCCAGCATTAGCCTTCATTATAGCAAACAGCAGCAACACATTTCACAGGTGGTATAAATAGAGTTACAGCTGAGGGGGTGGGACCCAACCAATCATTCAATTATCCACTTTAGTTTATAAAACACCTCACCCTCAGACAGATGGGAGCAAAACTGTACACAGAATACTGAAATAGGCTATTGAAAATAATATGAAATATAATGGAAAGACTCTTCATAATGCAAGTCATTAATCTCTAAGAGGCAGCCTTGAACTTTAAAAATCCACTCAGCTCATTCATCTGAAACAGGAGCACAGTCAGTGGCTGTGCTTGAAAGTAGAAACTGTATATTTGCAAGTGTACTATGGAACTACCATTGCATTATCTTCCATTCTTGCAAAAGTATCAAGGACATGACAGCCTGACCTGTGCACACATCTCTTGGTCTTATGGCTATAAAACAATTTTGACATCATGTAATGAAATAATGAGAAAATAATCCAGCCTAGTATCTCTGGGAATTAAATTTATATTGGATCTGCACCTCACAGTTGACATCCAGTGCCTGAGTAGGAAGTCTTGTGCCTTTTTGTGGCATAAAGCTAGAATGTGATAGGTGGATGTGGAGCACAACAGATTGTAAAGCAGAAAAATGAAGCACCCTGTCACAGACCTGAAATTAATATTTACATATTTGTTTTGTTACTGTAACCATAAAGCTAATGTCATTGGTATTTAACAATAGATCAAATGACTGCATGTAATGTGAATGAGGTCAGAGAATTATCACCCAGTCCTGCAGTTGTCAGCGTTTTAGCATCTTTCAGCTCATTATTTTCTTATTTTATTTATTTTAATGTTTATGATCACTCATCACTCATTCTAGCTCTTCCCATAAAATAGCAGCCAGAGATATGGTGTTCTTGAAAAAAAAAAAAAAAAATCCATCTTTTCCATTGGATTTCCAAAATTCAGCTCTTTAGTGATTCAGAAGTAGTTTAGTAGGGGGTCTGGATCTTAGAAGGCTATGCTATTCTCATGGTACTCGTACTCAAAGGAGTTATTATATGTAACTAACATCCTATTTTGTGCAGGCTTCGCCCTCTAAGAGCTGTAACTATTGAGTTAAGGGCAAAGCTGATGTTGTCAATGCCCTCTGTGACACCAAGGTCTACAAGCAGATAATGTGAAGTGTAATATGATGGGAAGGCACCGGCTGTGCCATGGATAACACCATGTCAGCCCTGTGTGGGAAAAAAAGGGTTGAGTAATATTACACTCCCTCCACACTGCAGAAGGGTGGGACGTTGATTATGTACCCCATGTACTCCACTAATCCGTGATGATGGGATTAGAGGCGCACCATTTGGCATGTGCGTAAAAACGCCAGATCTGACAACGCATCATCTGCCGTCTAGCACGTTTGAAACGGAAAAAAGTCAGGGAGGATTCCCCTGAGGGGGGTCATGGATGAGGAGGAGGATCTCGTAGAGAGCACACTGATGCCCATGGAGGCTCCACTCCTGCTGTACTGGAGACCTGTGTGATGGCATCACACAACCAGCGGACAGCCTCGGAGCACTTTGACTTCATCCTCTCCTCTTTACTTGTTGACTGCTTGACACTGCAGAAAATATGGGAGCAGAACTCAGGTCATGCACCTGTTATATGCTGCAGGGGCAGACCTGAGTGGGCCTGTGCATGCACTTGGGGATGAACCCCAGTAGCAACAGCTCTTAAAGGGTAAAGCCTGTATGAAATAGAACTGACACTGAACCTCCAGATTTAAACAAAGGGATGCTGTGAAAGTTGTTTTTGCTTGTATTCCCACAGCTGCACATCAGGCTACAACTCTTTATACTGCTTTATTTTGGGCTGTATAAAGAGATGCTAAAATTCTACCTCAATGTGTGTGTCTCCCATTCACACAGCAGAACTGTGGAGGTGGGTGCTAGTGTTGTGGAGGTTGTGTTTACTTGTTAACAAAGAGTCCTGGGGCTGAATCAGACAGTTGGACTCCCAAAATAAACCATACAACCCAGACTTTCTGCTTGTGCCTGTGTGTTTTTGTCTTGCTGTGGAGCCAGTGGGGATGATAGAGAGGTGGACTGCTGTTTTAAAAAGTTTGAGGACTTGAATCAGCAGTTAAAATCCCTGTGGGGAAATGATACACAAACATTCACCTCTTTCTTAACATCCCACGTGAAATTTAACCTCTGGTTGCTCCCTTGTAGCATTTGTGTGCTGTCACAGGTAGATGGCTGCAGCTTTCGTGGGCAGACAAGACTTCAACTATGTAGTCTTGGGGTTTTTTTCAGTATTTAATTCTAATAGTCAATTAACACTTCTGGCGGCACGTTGGCGCAGCAGGTAGTGCAGAAGGTTGCCGGTTCGATCCCCGGGTCAAGCGGGGGCCTTTCTGTGTGAAGTTTGCATGTTCTTCCCGTGCATGCGTGGGTTCTCTCCGGGCACTCCGGCTTCCTCCCACAGAAAAACATGCTCATTAGGTTAATTGGTGACTCTAAATTGTCCCTAGGTGTGAGTGTGAGAGTGAATGCTTGTATGTGTGTTGCCCTGAAGTCGGCTGGCGACCGGCTCAGGGTGTACCCTGCCTCTCGCCCGTTGACAGCTGGGATAGGCTCCAGCCCCCCCCCAACCCCGAAAGGGATAATCAGGGGTATAGAAGATGATTGAATGAATGAAAGAATTAACACTTCTGTTTCCCTCTTCTGTCTTAATGTGATGGATTAATATGCACTTTAAAATGTAATCACAAATTTGATCAAAAAAGTTTTTGCAAATATATGTTTACTTTTTGGGTGGCACGGTGGAGCAGCAGGTAGTGCGCGTGCCTCACAGCAAGAAGATTGCTGGTTTGATCCCCGGGTCGGGCGAGGCCTTTCTGTGTGAAGTTTGCATGTTCTTCCCGTGCATGCGTGGGTTCTCTCCGGGCACTCCGGCTTCCTCCCACAGACCAAAAACATGCTCATTAGGTTAATTGTTGACTCTAAATTGTCCTTAGGTGTGAATGTGAGAGTGAATGGTTGTATGTGTGTTGCCCTGCAGTCGGCTGGTGACCGGCTCAGGGTGTACCCTGCCTCTCGCCCGTTGACAGCTGGGATAGGCCAAAAGGGATAGTCGGGGGCATAGAAGATGAATGAATATTTATTTATTATATTATCACAATTAATTGTGAGCTAAAGCTACATATCACAACTAACTGAGATGTATTGTGAGACGATGTGTCTTGATATAAATATAAATGTAAAGCAGCAGAGAAGCAACAGGAGCCTTGATTGGCCAGTAGTTGAGGAGAACAGAAGTATTAACTGGCAAATTAAATGATGTTGTTATAATTGTTATCATAGCATTTTTATTTTTGAATGCATCCTTGAAATGCAAATGTTATTATGCAATTTATAACTGGCATTTTTGGTGAGAATGTTTGAAAAACCATTAAAAACATCCTGTTACAGAGTTAAAAGAGGACAAAAACAATAGGGGAGAGAATCATATTGGTAAATGTTGATTGAATACCAGACACTGGAGTATTAGTAAAAGTTCAGTTCAGAAGTACACACCCCTACGCACATGCAGTGGTGTAGTTTTGCCAGAGCACACCGAGGACGCTCTGCACCTTTTTCTGTCCCCAAGTGAAAAATATTATATAATATAATAAATAAAGATAAAATCTAAAAATAAATATTGTAGAATATTTGCAGTCCGCACTAAAACTAAACTCCACTTAAAATTCGTATTCAATTTTTAAGCACTTAAAAATCCAATCATCATTAATGCACATGTCATGCAAGAGAGCCAATAAAGACAAATGGAATGGTCAGCGGTGTCCCATTGACATTTAACATGTGTTGATTGATTCACAACAATAACAAGAAAACATTCTACCTTAAAAGCTGCCGGTAGCTGCCAGCAGCCTTTGAACGTGACAGTAAATTAAATTATTTCTTTTAGTCTACAGTTGGCAAACTGCAATCTAGTAAAAAAACAAAAAGGCAGAAAAACATCTTTTAATGTTTTTGGAGCAGCTAAAAAGGTAAAAGGTAGAATGATGCAACATTAAACAACAATACCAGACCCACACCCACCTCAAGCATGCTGACTGGTTGGCTTCTACTAATGCTAGCAAGCTAACTAGCATTGATGGCAATAACAGGCGCAGCTTCAGAACAAAAGGCTTCACTTGTGGGTAATGAAAACTAGTGGAGGTGTTACGGGTCACAAGCATGGTTCAACACAGCTGGAACAACAACAAATCCACCCGTGATGAGGGATGTATATGTTTCCATGGTTACCAGCCATGGAGCATCTGGTATTTACCCGTGGTACTCTCGTCTGCATGTCTATTCACACACACACACACACACACAACATGCCAAATTCATCACCAGACATGACACTTTTGCCATTATCTCTCTATTTGTGTCTTTCTCTCCTTCTTTCACTGTTTACGTTCCTCTCTCTTCGTCTCTCTTAAACACATACACACACGGCGTCTCTATCCCCTACTGACTTCATATTTAGCATGCCAACCTTTCATCTGTCTATGCAGGATAAGTACACCGTAACTAATAAAAATGGAATCCGTGAAACAAACACACATGCACACATAGGAGCACTGACATGCATATATGTGCTGTGAAACATGGACACGCAGACACACATAAACACAGTGACAGACACACAGTCATGCAAAATACACACAGTCTCTGGAGGAAATCTTCAGTGGCAGAATTTTATTTCCTTTGAGCTGCATTTGCTCTTGAGTAACTTATTTTTGATGGGGATTTGTGTGCGTGTGCGCATTTGTGTCTGTGTGTGTGTATTTGTAATGACTCACTGACCGACTTACATTGAATGTTTACAGTGTGAGCCAGACCTCAGCATTTACTAAAACACCAGGCTGACAGCAGTGGGTTACATGTAGTCTCTGATGTGGGATTACAGAACTACAATCACAGCAAGACTGAAAGGTTAAAACTCGGCTAGCAGCTCCTAGCGGCTGCAATGATCATTACACCCCTGAATACAAACGTCTTAGCTATGCATACAGGACAAATGCCATACATTAGAATTTTAATTTTTTAATACCATCATTTGGCATTTCACTGGTATTTCTATGACAGCAGTGGCTCAACAATGAGACGCTTTTCAGGAATTCACATTCTAGTCTGGAGAGCAGGACGCGAACCCGCAGCATCAATTGTTTTTTGTCTGTTTTTTAATGTTATCTCATGTTGTAAAGGGTAAGATCATATTGCATAAAGTCAAACAGCGATCTTTGCAGATTAATGATTTCATCAAGGAAACATAAATTGCTGAATAATTGAGAACCACATCAAACATCTGTGTAAATCCTGCTTCTTCCACTTAAGGAACATTGCCAGACTCTGCCCCTCCCTCACCGTATCTGATGCTGAGAAGCTCATCCACGCCTTCATCTCCTCCAGGCTGGACTACAGCCCTCCTCATTGGGACCCCCAGCAAAAGTCTCCACAAGCTACAACTAATTCAGAACACTGCAGCCAGGATCCTACTCAGAGTCAGGAAACACAAAAACATCACCCCAGTACTCCGCACACTTCACTGGCTTCCCATCACTGCCAGAATAAATTACAAATCGCTCTCATCACCCATCAGTGCATTTATGGAAACGCCCCACCATACCTCAAAGAACTCCTCACCCAGCAAACCCCAACCCGGAATACACGCTCTGCACATCAAGACCTCCTCCACACTCCCAGAACCAAGCTCCGGACCATGGGAGATCGGGCCTTCTGCGCTGCTGCACCACGTCTGTGGAACTCCCTGCCCAGTCACCTCAGGACCCGACAGACTGTGGATGCTTTTAAAAAACACTTAAAGACCTTTCTCTTTAAAGAGGCTTTTAATATACTTTAATTACTCTGTTTAAATTTTTTATGTTTTTATTGTAACGTGTGCTGTAGCACTTTGAGATTTCTTGCAATGAAAAGTGCTTTATCAATAAAATGTATCATTATTATGATTATTATTACCCTCACAGGACTTAGGGTTGATTAGACATGATAGAAGGGGGGATCGAGCTTCCCTCACAACTGCGATGGTTAAAAATTAAGCCACATACATAAACAGCCATTAAACTGTGAAATAAGTCCCAGAATTAATTATGTGATTTTTTTTTCAGCTTCAACAGTGTTCTTCAGTTGTGCTGCCACCATGGTGGGAAGAAAGAAGGGTTTGGGCTCTCCCGTACTCACAATGTGCATCTCTATCCATAATATTGCATGTCTATCAATAATGACTGTGTCATGGGCTATTGAAGAACACTGACTGTACAACAACAAGACCTCTGTTTAAATGTCAAAAAGAACTGAAACTTTCTGACACATCAATGTAGAAATGATAACACCTAAAGTGATGCCCTAAGGATTTTAGGTTATGTGTGCAGCACTAAATTGTATTGTTTGTAGTGACAAACATTGTGACATTATCTTTTTTGTCCCATACCTTTGTAAATGCTTGTGTCAATTACAGTACCATATAATGAAAGCATTCATGACGTAGTGGAGACCAACAAAGAACAAGTAGAACAACAATCATTGTAAGCAATTAAGTATTTTTCAGAATGGGGCCAGCAATTACGTACATTTAGGATGCACCTCTCAACAGGACCAGACAGTGTCAGTATCATTTCTGCTGGGGGAAATGCCCTCATCCTGCAAGTGAACTCACCCACTATTATAGTTCAGTGCATTTTATTTTATAACAAATATATTTTTCCTATGCATTTAAATGTGTACTAGATGAAACATTTTCAATAAACTCAAAAATACAGTAATCAATACTATATTGATTATTGCAGCAGGAAGAGATGGAACAAAAACAATCAGAATATCCCTGAATATCCCTACATATTGTGTTTCACAGTCATTTATGTGATTGCATGAACTACCAGTTCATTATATTGCACCTTAGTCTATATTTCACCTTAATATATGTTTTTTATAATATAATCAAAAAAATATACAAGACATGAAACAAAGGTACAGATTGAGTCTAATGACATGCTTAATCTTTATTACTCCAAATGTTATCAGTACTGACTCATCTATTAGCTTTTTCTGCACTCCAAAGAACAGCTCAATGCAGTTTTGAGTTGGAAAAATCCCCTTGAAATATTTTTCTTGATATGATCATTCTGAAAGCTGATCTGAACCAGCTGTAAAAGAAAGCATAAATAAATGGATTGAGCATAGAATTTGACAGTGCAAGCCAGCCAAGACTTTCAATCACTGCAACTGGCACTGACACATCATTCAACAGCTGAAAGGAAACGCAGAGAAAGAAAGGAGACCAGCAGATCAGAAATACTCCCATAATGATTGCAAGAGTTTTAGTGGCTTTTCTCTCCATCTTACTGGCAATGGCTCCAGACTTTGTGCCCTGGATGCTGCGTACCTGTCTCTGTGCAACAAGGAAAATCTTCAGGTAGATACAGAGCATTAAA